>JAQGBT010005973.1:0-13349 GCA_034698585.1 Disparrhopalites patrizii
ATTGACTAGAAAAATAATTTTTAAGCAGAGCACAGCCTCAACTGCAGGCGGAGCCGCCGGAGGCGCGCAGGAGAATTATAACAAAGTCAAATGATTTGTCATTGCAAAAATATGAATTCCTGATTGATGGTCGCCTGGGAATGATTGCATTGGATTCTTTACATTTACACTTATGAAACTCATGATTAAGTTCATAAAAAAGCCTCACACTGTCGCAGGTTCCCCCTCGACCTTCATAAGGGGCAAATAGCATGGGGAAAATTCCTGAGATTCAAGATTCAAAGGTTATATACATATACACAAACCTTACTGCAAAAAAAAATCTGTAAATACTGGAGGAAAATCCTGAAGGAGAAAGATTTGGGGAAAGTTTAGGAATGAATATTGCAGATTATATTTGATGACCTTTTGACCCGAGTTAATTTATTTAACGCCTGCAATTGCAACACACTCACCAGACCCAACCACTCGCCTCTACTCAACGACTTTCTCCGCATAGCTTCAAGCTATACACTGCGACTCCAGGTGGAACAAATATTAAAATTACACATGTATATGTGTACATTGTTCTAGGCATCTATAGGCTGATGCAATTGCTCGTATCCTTTGCAGCAAAACATCTATCATCAATATTAATTTATTTTGTGAACGACTTTGAATCAGTTTAATTTTTAATTACATTGCACTTGCAAATAATCAAATCGTTTCAAAATTAATTCCATTCATTATCGTCCGCTGCAGTAAAGCAGGTTTAATTTATAGCGAAAAAAACTAAAATCCCCGCGGCCAGGATTATTGAGGGCAGGAAAAAAGGATTCACACAGAAGAAAAATCCAGAAACGTCTATTTCGCATCACACAAGGCTATATTATATTTACTGAGTTTGTCTTGACGGCGCTTCATCTTCACAGTTAAAATTAAACGATTAGGATAAAACATTAAATTATTTAATTGGATAAATTGATTCCCCTGTTGACAGTGGGGAAATCGTGTGTTAATCAAAAGGTATAGAAAGTGCTTTGATTAGAAGGTCTCGTGTTTTATTTGGGGCAAAACACTTCGGATCTTCTGATGTATATATATTATATAGGCACCTAAATGTTCAAATCTGGTGTAAAAATCCGTGAAAGTTTGACTGTATATCTCTGTTTGAGCAAAAAAACAGGTTGAAACACGGCCGTTTTCTAAATCATGTTTGGGATGCGATACCGAATATTTCATTTCCTGAGACAATACACAAGAAGTGAAAGTAGCAAAGGCTTTCGTAGTTTGAAGGTGTGGGAGCCGAACCGGCAATACCATTCGAATAACGCTGGTAGATTTTCGAATTTGGAAAAATTTTTGGCGAGCGTGACTATTTTCTTCTCCCATAACCATAACTTTACTAATAATGAGAACGGAGATGATGATTTCCCTGATAATCCTTTTGGGGGAATACTTGGCAATTTCGGAGCGGATCTGGACAGTGTGTTCACAGGTTAGTGTGGAGATTTTCCATTTTCTTTACTCGATTAGTATTAAATACTAACTATATTGAATGAAGTTATTGCTGCTGATGTTGAAAACTTCTTTCGTGTTTGCACAGATAACAGTAGGAACAATCGGTTGCTTTTAGCTGCCAGAACTGGGAATAATGAGGAAATTCAATCTCTTATCAAGGCTGGTTTCGACCCGAACATGCGACATCGCTTGGGGTGGACGGCGTTGCAGGGTAACAAAAACAGAAAAAGCTATAATTTTGAAGTGTTTAAAAACATGAGTTGCTCCAAAGCATAGTCTCAGAAGTTGTAGACTAAACCACTTGCAACCATTTTTTTTAATAAAGTCTGTGCAAGAGCATGAACATGAAATGTTTACGGATTATATGAACATCAGTAATTTTCTGCTTGTAGTTGCTGCTATAAATGGACGAACATCAACGGTGAAACTGCTGCTTAAACTTGGTGCTGACCCGAATCTCAAGGATGAATTTACTAATCCCTACAAAATGGCGAGTTCCTTAGGTCTACATTCGCTGGAAGGTATTTTATTTTTCATGGGTGTAGTTGTACTAACAGTAACATTTTCATTCATTGTGTTTTATAATGAGCATGACTTCTTTATGCATGTTTACCTTTTAGTTCAGTTTACCCGTGAGGATGAGTTTAGTGATAGACTCTCTTCTCGAACAAACTTCAAAGGTTGTACAGCCCTTCATTACGCAGTTCTTTCAAATTCTTACGATACTGTTAAGGCTTTACTAGACGGCGCAGCCGATCCAACGATTGAAAACGATTCTGGTCATTCCACACTGATGTATTGCAAAGACGACAAAATAAGAGAATGCATAAAGGAGCACGTTGCATTTGTAAGTGTCCATGAATGTTGATATTGCAGTGACATTTCCACACAGGATTACTATTGTTTTCTGGGATTTAGTTAGCTTTGTGTACTTTATTTGTGTGTAGTATGAAGAAAAAAAACGACAAAAGGATGCTGAAGAAAGGCGACGTTTTCCGTTAGAAAAGCGAATAAAAGAAGTTATTGTCGGGCAAGACGGAGCAATTACAACGGTTGCTTCAGGTATTCATCGTTTGGTTTAGTGATTAAACTTATAATTTGCTAGACTCGGAACAAGATGTTTCCATGTGGTCATTTGTGTATGTAAGTATATTATACATCGGTGTGGTTTGCTGGGTTTGATAGCAATTCGAAGGAAAGAAAATGGCTGGATTGACGATGAACATCCTCTTGTATTTCTTTTCCTTGGATCTTCAGGCATTGGAAAAACTGAATTAGCCAAACAGATAGCAAAATATTTGTACAAGGATAAAAAGGACGCTTTTATTCGTATAGATATGTCCGAATACCAAGAAAAGCATTCGGTAACACATTTATGTTATAAAACGGTAAACGACATGTACGAGAAAGCTATGAACTTTTCACTGTTTCTGTTTCAGGTTGCTAGGTTTATTGGATCTCCTCCCGGATATGTGGGGCATGAAGAAGGTGGACAATTAACTTCACGCCTTGCTAATTCTCCAAACTCCGTTGTTTTATTTGATGAAGTTGAAAAAGCGCATCCTGATGTTTTAACTGTTCTTCTACAGCTTTTTGACGAAGTAATTGCTTACTCAACGCAATAAGTTTTAAAACTTGTATGCACATTATCATGTCGAGACTCGCTGTATTCTTCTACGTGTCAACTCTGCAGGGTCGTATAACGGACGGTCGAGGAAAGACTATAATTTGTAAAGACGCGATTTTTGTCATGACGTCAAATTTGGCCAGTGAAGAAATCGCTCAACATGGATTGCAGCTCAGGAAAGAAGCCGAAACAATTTCAAAAGAACGATATGAGGGGAAACTTGGTATGTTGTATAACATAAGTATTTTTTGTAAACCTAGCGAGTATTAGAATACGGGATACCAAATAACGATTTCCCCGACCTGGCAGCATGACCACGGCACAGTCATTTTTGGTCGGATAGATTTGAATTTTTTTCAAGTTAGATCTGATATAATTGCCACAGAACCCTAATTAAATGTCTCGTCCTTGTCTCGTACAAGTTCCCAATATGGGCTCCTAGTGGGAGAATTGTTTGGTACCCTATACGTTCTGTGAGAGTGAAAAATTGTTAATAATTTTCATTGTGTAAATTTTCTTACTATTCCTTTGGTTTAGCTGACAATGAAATATTTGAGAAGATAACCGTCTCGTCTAAGTTTAAGGAAAGTGTGGTCCGGAGAATTCTCAAGGCGCATTTCAAACGGGATGAGTTTTTGGGACGGATTAATGAAATCGTTTACTTTCTCCCATTTTCCAGGACAGAATTATTCGAGTTAGTCACCAAAGAGCTGCAATTTTGGGCCAAGAAGGCCATGGAAAAACACTGCATAACCCTTAAAGTATGTAGCAACCTTTTGCTAATTTTTTAAGAAAATCGTGCATATCGAGAGACAATTCGTGCTGCGGTTATCTACTACGTACAGCTTATTGTGGATGGCTAATATTAACTTTAACTCGTCAATCATTGTGATTTCAGTGGGATCAAGAAGCAATAGAGCTCCTCACGGAAGGTTACAATGTGCACTATGGTGCTAGATCTATCAAGCACGAAGTGGAACGCCGGGTAGTGAGTCAACTAGCTCAAGCGCATGAAAACAACCAGCTCCTGCCGAAGTCTACCATTCATGTTGTGGCGTGTGATAAAGTAATTCAATTAAAAATAACCAAAAAAGGAAAACTCGTAGATCTCGAAAATCCGATAACGTCACCACTGAAGAGCATATAGTATGTAGAATACATTGATAACGAACTTACCAACATCCTGTCTTGATGAATTGATTTCTGATGTTCCTGGGTTTAATATAAGTTGCTGTCACATAAATTTCTTAATACTGATACAATTCAAGTACCAAAATAAAAACTTAACATCGACTCGAACAAGCTTGTTAACTGGAAATAAATAATATATGCATGTCTCCATCTCGTAATAACTTTCTTCCTGATATTTATTTATTACGCGAACTATTGTAGTCTGATTTCAATTGTCCCGTCATTGTCGACATAATTTCCAAATCTGCAGCAATCTTGCGTATTTCTCATATTTTCTACTTAAGCTTTATAATGTTTCCTTTGGAATACTTTTAAATATCAAAACATGACTTTAAAAACAATTCTATGAATACAAATAAAATACATTACCACATTTTTGAGCTTTGGTTTCCAAAATCGTATATAGTCATAATGACATTAAATTATCTAGCGGCCGCAGATACTTGTGGTGACTAGGCTGCAACAAATATTAATCAGCACTGGGTTAAGATCTTCCTGCCAACAAAATATTTCATTTGCACAAGGGGACCTTAAATTAAAAGATAAGTGAAATGACAATAACTGGCAAGTCATGTGTACACATGATCAAAATAATGACTTTGTATTGAAGGGTGAATTATTAAATGGTAAGAACGGAAGTACTTTCGTTTCAGTAGACGTCTACCTACCACGATATTCGGGAATACATATGTATATGGGTAGAGTCGCGTAAAATTACATACAATATCACAAAAAATACTTTAGTTCTGGTTGAGTTCAAATAAAGAGTAGCTTGAACAGAGTTCAACCTGATCTATCTCATCTTCATCAACTCCTGGAGAAACATTTGAGGGCTGCTGTAATGTGTCGGCTTGTTCTCTGCCCGATTGTACACTTATATGACCTGGCTCAGTCGACGGCAATACCTGCACAGTCTAACAAATAAAAACGAGTTGTTTCCTGTAAATTCGAATTCTTACATGTGAAACAATAAATTACGCGAACTTACGTATGTCGTCAAAGCGTTACTACTGTTGTAAAGGATTGCGCTAGGAATAGCACCATTCGTACAAATGATCGTCGTTGTGTGTTGTCCAGACCCAAGCTGACTTTGATCACCACCTCCATCGATATTTGAGGTCTCTTTCGTTGTATCTTCCGGATCTGCGCCCAATAAAACTTATTCTTAAAACTGAAAGAGGGAACAGGGAACCGATGTTTCAAAGAAAATATTAATAGCTTACTCAGTCTAGTTTCAAATTGCAAAACTCGGCGCTGAAGTACGACAATCTTTTCTTTTAATTTTTTATTCTCCAAACGGATTGCACTTTTTCTTTTTTCCGCATCTGTAACGCCAAAACACAATTTTTGTACGCATTTTTGTAGTTATACGCATTTTAATGTAATTTTATTACAACACAATAAATGTATAACTTAAAAACCTTGCTTAATTCGGTGAACAGCAGCTTTATTGACTCCCAATTCGGACGAAAGGCTTCGAATGGATTTCGTTGGATCCTTGGCCAGAGCTTCTTCAACTATAGAGATGACAGCTTCCGTCTTCTCCGACTTCGGTCTGCCGCTGCGGTACAAGTCCGCAACTGATCCCGTCTCATCAAACTTCTTGTTGAGGGCTGTAATTGTTTTTCTACAAGGCGGATTTGTCCCAAATTGCCTTCGCCAAGCCTTTTGAACATCTGAGGCTGTGTCATACGTGGAGTAGAGTCGAACACATCGAATTCGTTCCTCCAAACTAAGGCGTGTAAAAGGCATCTTGGTGTATTTTGGTTACACATCGTAGGGACACGGTCATGTAATTCTTATTTCGTTGTATTCTTGTAACGCAGTCCGCCACCAATTTTTTATTAATACATAGGTTATAGTTTATAGGTTACTTAAAGACAATCAAATAAATAGTCTTCTTTTTATGTATAGTTCATTCAGCATGAATACTTATACATATTATCACATTGCTAATTCGTATATACATTTCCTTGATCACAAAATATCCTCTTCATAGTCTTCATCTCTTCTCCAGCAACAGGAAGTATTATTATTAATTATAAAATATAATAATAGTAAAGTAACTAATATTCATTTTCTTTCCACAAACAGTAACAGTGAGTGTATTCCACAACAGTATCACATCACCCCGTAATCACGTAAATTAAATCACGGACTTTCAAATGAAATTACAGCAGTAATGTTATGTATATGTTATTTGCATGCCTATTATGACGTAGGGCCCTAAATATGTGGATTTTCGTTGTATTTATTTATCCCTCACCCCATTCTTGAATCTTAGGGTACCACCGAACCCAATTAAATATAACCGATATTAAAGTGTGAACAACTGCGTACCATTTGGCGAAAAACCAAATGTCAGAACAAGTGCGACGTGCGACGTAAATACAACGAATAACAGAGGAATACAAAGAAATATTTAAAGGGAAGGGCTGTCTAAAATATGGGCAAGTGAGGAAACGCGGGAAGGATGGAAAAATCTACTCAAAAATTGCGTCGGTCGAGTGTCGAGTCTGTCTTTTCGATGTGTTTTGCTTCTCCAATCTCCACTGGGATTTTGTCATCATTTTTTCTCATCGTAAAAACTTGTTTAATTATCAAAAAAACTCCAGCAAATAATTGCCTTCTCGATTGGTACATCGTATAAAATACATTTCATCGTATGGGTGTTTACTTGGACTTTGCAACTGCTTCTCACCTGGCGTTTTAAGGCAGAATTCCGTAGTTCCATAGCATAATTGGAACTCCGAAACTCTCTGTATCTGTCTTTCTTATGTTTGTTTTAATAATTAAAAATTATAGATCGTTTATAGTGACCTTGACAAACAGTGCATCCAAAAATATTGTTTTCGTTCAAGTGACAGAACCAACTCTCAGTGGCGAAAACCTCTGGAACTAATCATTCTCCTGAAGTCCTGATCGTGTCGAAATTATACTTAAACGTTTACACAGGTTTTAACGGAATTGTTCTGTTGAAGGCTTAAGCCCGTTGTTTTCCTTTTCGTTAACATTATATACACTTGATTGATCGGACGTAAACTGGTGAAATATGAACTGTTTGTGTAAGTATCAAGTATTGTTAAATCAATAACATATAACTTTCCGCAGATAATAACTTCTGATTGGCAAGTGTATAATATTTTACCTTCACTATTTGTGATTTACGAATTTTGCATTCTGAGTAGTTATCTATATCGCGGCCTTAGACGGGATGTATTTTATCTGTCTCACCTGACACAAATGTCATCCAATAGTAATGCCATAAGGTGTTGCAGCCTTTTTAGTAAATGGTGCAAATTGCAAGTTGTGCTGGGATGTATGGATTACCTACGACTTTAATTGGAAACGTGAAGTAGTGGCGATTAAAGCATTATTGAGAGATCGCAGCCACCTTTATCAAACATCGTGATTGCGGTATTTTTTTCGGATCAATTTTGCGGTACGTATATAGCTTACGTATTTCACCCTGCCAGAACGTTTTAAATTACTAAGGTTGCTGAGGTCAGTACTGAGGGTGTAAGAAGATTTCTGACTCAAAATGAATATAAACAACAACAACAATAAAGAAGGAGGGACCTCATTCATTATGAAGATTGGAAATTTAAAAGAGGAGTACATCAAATGGATTTGTAGTAACCCCGCTCGAGCCAACGATATTGAATCTGCCTTAAAAATTTTGTCTTACTTGCTGCATAGAAAAGTCAAACATGCGAACCTCTTGCCGGAGTTGCTTTACTGCTCATCCAATCTTCTATCCTTTTGGCACAACAAATTGATTTGCAAAGCGACGGAGTTGCAAATAATAGCTAATCAGGAAGATCTGGAATCATGTCAGACACCTCGTGTCAGGCGAATTTTAAAAATTCAGTCTATTTTAACAATTTTGGAATACTTTGAAGTGTTTCTGGAAGTCAGCGCCAAGGCGTTTTGGGGAGAATCGGGGAAGTGGCTGATGATATTGATCATTCAATCTGTCAAGTAATTTTGTATTTTTAATTCTTGTAGCTAATGCTTCACTAGTAGGACATGAATTTTCTGAATTTCTTGTACATGTAATGTAGTATATATTATACATATGTATTATATTATATCCTACTCTTACATGTATTGTGTATGTATAGAAGCAAAATGCAATTTTTTTTGTTCTTCAGATCTGGTCTACGGGCTGCTCTCTTGTTTTATTACAAAGTTGGACTCATCCCGGGAGCCTCTGTTGGTACTAGCGTGCCCAAGCATAAAATCAAAGTCGGAAGTAACATCAATGGAAAGAGCCCCAAGCTCGTTTTCGTCCTGAAAAGTTCTGGACGTATTGTTAGAAAGATTCATGCCGGTACGTGCTTTAGCTAGTGAAAATGTTACCGTTTTAGATTCAGTTGGCAATTTTTTTTTCACAATTACTCATAGTTTTGAATGATTGTCACAGCTCCATCTCTTCCCCAAAGAAATTGGAAGCTTCCGGATGTACCCCGGCTCGCAGTGTTTCCGAAAGAGTTGCCACCTTTGAGGGTGCTAGCAGAAGTAAGCATTTAAAAAAATTAAATTCATGATCTGCCGTCACTGTGTAGCTTATTCGTAAAATCAACATATTTATGGACTTTCATTCAACGATGTGCTAAAATATTTGGTTTGTTACTTAAAGGTATTGCATATTGCTCGCCCTCTGACACACTTAGTTGGAATGACAGTTCATGGTCCAAAGTCGTGGAAACCATGGCTCTTAAGTGTGATTATGGATGTTGCAAGTCTTCAGTTACATTCCCATGTCGTACAACAATTGCGGCCTGAACAAAAGCAAGAATTGTCTAGGAGACAATTTGCACTTTTGTATTACCTTATCAGGTCCCCATTTTATGACACATACACTAAGAACAGGTTATTCGCGGTACTTTCCTTTATGGCTAGAAGAATCCCCATAATTGGAAGGTTGTGTTCCATGTTGATGGATTCAATACCTGAATGGCAAGATACTTACTCTTACGTTTGGAATGACTTTTAGGTTTTAGTTTTTTCGATAAATTTAGCCATATCCAGATGTAGGAGATACTTGTAATTACGACGGGGGTGGTCCACGCACATTTTCCGTTTACTGTTTGTATGTTTTTAATTATCGTTTTCTGGTTCTTGTTTTGGTGCAGAAGCCACCACCAGGTGTATAATGGTTCTACTGTTGTAGAAAATATTTTATCTGCTTTATGGTTAAAATTTTATTCATCATCGCTTGCTGAAATAAAAATTTACTTGAGTATGGAGTATTCATGCGTTTCTTACGAAAAATCAAATGGCATTAGTTGCATGTAGACATGTCGATAATTTGTTCATTGCAGTATTAGTATTAATTAATATTAATTCCTATAATATTACTAGAGTATTAATATTAAATCCTATAATATGACTAGAGTATTAATATTAATTCCTATAATATTACTAGAGTATTAATATTAATTCCTATAATATTACTAGAGTATTAATATTAATTCCTATAATATTACTAGATTAATTATGGAGTGATAAAATGAAGTATTTTCAATTTTAATTGTCCTTCTTGTTGGGATTGGGTTGATTCGCCATTATCATATAGTTCTACTTTCTTTGAATCCCAGTGTTGGAGTGATAAAATTAATAACTTATAAATACTTAATTTTTGCGTCAAGACCCTATACAGGATGTTCATATGCTCAACAAGATAAGTGTTAGATTGGGTGAAGTAAATCTCTTTTATTAGTACCTCACAATAATAAAATATTTTGGATCCATAATTTAAGCATACCACTCTTCTTCAATGCATCAATTCACTGCTCTTTGAGCTTCCTCTGTACTGGACCGCGTAACCGTCTTTGAAAATTTCTTTGAAAAACTACAGTTCTGCTTATCGAATTCTAGAGGAAACATTCCGAGGTCACCTGAGAATCTGTTTTTGGTTACTTGTAAAAACTGTTTTCCACGCGGAGATGATAGCCTTCGATCTTGTATAATGAGAATATTATCAGCCTCTTGTGTGGCTTTAACACCGCCAAATATTGAGCTGTTGGTTAAATCATTTTGTTCGACCTCCTGTAGGGAAATGATCGAAAATATTGCAAAACCTTCATGCAATTTCCAGACTGATTTTTTGCAGGGATTTCCAAATAAAAACGTTAACTTTACCTTTCGAGGATGAACAACAAGTGTGACATGAACGTTATACTCCGTGCAGAATTTTCGAATCGCACCTATAACAACGTCTTGCTGCATAAATCTGTCACGTATGTTGGTATCCGGTAGACCCAGCATAAATTGTAAATTATCTACTACGACGTGATTGATCCCATGTGAAGTACATACATGTCTAATAACCTGTAAATCGTCATAAACATTAATATTGTGATTATTCGATAGTCATTCAGCAAAAAAAGAAATTTCGGCAATCTACACGAAGTAAGTACACATTTAATGAACTCGTGCCAACATGTGAATAGCTTTTTCGTTCTAACATTTAATTCTATTGATTTCAGAAATAAAGAAAGGCGGCCAAACACCTAAATGCGGCCACCCCTTAGTTCATATCAAAACGCGTTACTAAATATAATGTTTTATAAACTGTTAGTATATATACATAAAATGTATACATAAAATGCGATAATCCTGAAAATTAAAAAATAATGTCGCAAGAGATTTTGAAACGGCTGAAAAAAAAATTTGAAGTAGGCCTCTTGTATTCCTTTTCTAACTACAATTTTGTGTCACATTTCGAATGACAATTTCGTTTCGCTGACTGCTTCTAATGTTTGTCTTAATTGCTGCTATTAAGTGCGTTTTTTATATCTAAAAATGTTATACGAATTCTCTGATGTTGAGCATTAAAAGTCTCTAACAAAGTTGCTGTTTTTGCACCTCGCTCCTCAAGGCGGCAACATTCGCGTCCCTAAAAGCGGTCACTGCAGGTATGTTGTTTTACTAGTAATTTATTCACTCATGAACTCATGACTCAAAACCATTCGCAAATGTCGGGACTATACATTTCTGGATCGGTTCAGGATGGGAAGTCACAGAAATCACAGATATTTTCTAATCAGTCAGCATTTTGTTTACTGAATGAATTTTTACTTTTCGTCCTCAGAATGATCCCAGTCCGAATCCGTATCAATGTCTTTATTTATTACACGTGCTGAAAAATTTACTTGTCGCAATGACCATCTTTTGGGGATAGCCGCCCATAAGGGCATTTTCCAGAGTACCCCATTTTTAGACGACTTTTTCAAAATTCGCTGAATCGAAAATGCAATTTATTTGAAGCTTTTTATAAACGAAGTCGATACTTTGGCCTTTAACGTAGGTGGTGGAACAACAGCCAATTCGCATTGGGTTTTCTAATAAAAATTTTGAGCCAACTCGGTCAAAACATGGCCGCCTTTCGGGACTTTATCCTACTGATAATGTGAAGTAAAACAACCAAGCCGGTCAAATGTTATACTCTTGTTGCTTACTTGCAAAACTCTATTAAATGTTTGAGGTCCGTGGTAGTTTAAGAAAAAAAGGGGTAGCTTCTCAAATTCATTCGCCCAATAGTTGAAATCGTGAATGTTTTCTTCCAGCCGCTTTCCTGCGTATTGCGTCAACATAATTCGAGCAAGTCTAGCGTTTTGAATCTCAAAGCTACCCCACAAAGTTTTCACCTACAAAAGATTAAACAGTATATCAACAATTGATTTAAAAGGTTAGCTTAAATCTACTACCACAAATATCCGAGTAAAATGAGAACTGTTTTCTTACCCCTTGCATACATAAGTCCAACGAGTATTCGCTCACGAACGTCGTTTTACCGCTTCCGGTAGGACCAGTCAGGAGTGTTAATTCCCCTTTCCGGTGTCCTAGTAATAATTTTGTAAGAGCAGGAAACCGTTTCCATTTTACTCCAGCAATCTGTTGAAAATTAAATTTACATTTAATAAACCAATACCAAATTTTGTTTCTGCTGGTTAGGCAAATTAATTAATTAATTATAACTAAGAACAAATAGCGTATATTACGAACAAAGAGGGTTTGGATGTGTAAATACCTTTTCATAATTATTGATTTCTTCAAAAACGTTTCTTCGAAGTTCATTAAAGGATAAGAACTGCTGATCCACGTTTGCTGGAGGGGCGTAGATTTTGGCAGAAAAACACCTAACGCTTCCAAGTGAAACGTGGTCCTATGTAACAAAAACATAACAAAAATGAGCGTAACAAAAATAATTAGTTCCGCTAATTATTTTTATTATTCAGTAAATACTGCATTTCTACAACTTAATTTACTTACTGGTGTAATTGGACTAACCAAACCGAGAACATTTCTGAAACATCTTTTCATTTTAAACAATATATAGACTTATAGATTATTACCAAAAGACAATAAAGAAGTAAGAGATAATAAAAATAATAAAAAATTAGGCGGGTATACAATTGGTAAGCAATCTATACAAAACACCTGAAACACCAAAGTACTATTGCGATTTGTGATGATATTGAAACAACTACTGTTTAAACATGTGAGATCGCGGTCGGGACCGTTGCTTTGACTAGTAGAAGTAGAAGAACTGAACTATTTGCTAGTGAAAACGGGACGGTCATGAATATTATATGAAAAAACATTATATGAAGGCACAAAGTTAATACTGTTGTGTCAATTGTCGTAAAAACTTAAAGTTCTTCATTGGTGACAAATGGAGCCAGAACCAGAGAACTATACATTAAATATCAGTTTAATAAAAATTAATATTATTATTAACGCTAGCAGTTATAGAATAAATATTTTTCTGGTGAGGAAAAGAAAGAAACTGGAAGGCTTTCACGTTTCACGCTTATTTCAGTAAAAGCCATTTGGATTTCTTTTTCTTTTTAACTCAGAATAGTCATCAGGGTCCCGCCACTTTCCAACACGTGCGTCCAGTGTAAACGTAAAAATAGGTAGGTACATACATATAGATATACAAATTATATTATATATACATATACAGGGTGGTGATAATCCGGGATTGTAATCCCGGGATTACGGATTCGGATTACTGTAA
>JAQGBT010005974.1:0-13347 GCA_034698585.1 Disparrhopalites patrizii
TCTTTATAACAACTTTTCCATATAACAACCAATTTTGCCCTTCCCTTGAGGGTTGTTATAGCGAGAGTCCACTGTAGAGACGATGGTGGAAGATTGCAAAGATGAAAATTGAAAAACATACAAAACGGAGCTATGGTATATACCATACAAAGCGTTTTTGTTTAGCAAGACTGACAGCCTTCCTTATTAGCATTCAACCGAGCTAACGGTAAGTAGCGGGATGGTTTTAAATGAAACACACGGTATAATATCAATATCGACCGCTTTGACATAAAATTGATCATTGTTCACGGGAATAGAAAAGACAGACGATGGACGATTGTGCAGTCTCTCTGTACTTTAGGCGGCGTACGGAACTACAGCGTATGTATTTTGTACGGTAAATATAGGTCGTTATTTGTGGGGGAAAAAAGGATACCATGGAAACTTGTGACCATACAAGAGTAGTATGGAACAGTATAGACAAGGGGAAAAGTGGCCATACGAAAATCTCAAATGCACACATTTTTTATCGTATACATAATGTTTGTGGCAGGAGCATCTTTTTATTTTGTGCATATTTTACGAACCATTCTTTAACTCTTCGTGCTGCAGCTTAGAAACAGAATAGGTACATAATTCATGTTTTTCAAATCATGGATATAGCTAAACGGAATTCCACATTTTGCGTTTTCAGTATTTGCAAATACCAAGCATGTTATGGAGATTTAAAGTGTTTGCATTTTCAAATACAAGTAAACTTATTTACATGGCAGATGATGGACGTTTGTAGAACTTATGTATACTTAGGCGGAGCACTGAACGATAGAGGACGTATTTTTCACCGTTAAATAAGTCGTCATTTGTATAGGAGAAAGCGATTTGATCTTTAAATGTGACAATTTAAGTGTTTCACTGAACAATAAATGCTGCGCTGTAACTGTCCGTGGCAAGCTGAAAGTGGGTTGTATTAAAATCGCGTATTAAAATCGCGATGGACTTTAAATATTTTCAGTCATATAATGTAATCCATACTCGTCATAATTTTGCTCGCACATCTAAATCGAAAACAAACTTGAAGTATTTGCTGTGGCTTCGAAGCAGAATAGGGTGATTTTTTTTGTATGATAACTATGTAGCTAAGCGGTATTCCTCATTCGCCGATTTGCTATGCAGGAAAGGAACAAATCAAATGAGAACAAACTTGTCTAATGACAACAGCTTTATGGGTTAATGTTAATGTAGGTACAGTGGAGTCTCTCTATAACAAGTCTCTTTATAACAAAATTTCTATATAACAACATTGTTTTTTCCGCCCTTGGTACATGTAACCGTACATATTTTATTCTCTATGTAACAACATTTCCCTTTAACAATATTCTTTCCTCTTCCCTTCAGTGTTGTTATAGAGAGACTCTACTGTACATGTGATTGTGTTATGGACGTCATCATTAAGAGGACCAACTACGAGCGTCAATGCGATAGGGATGGCAAAGATCCGATTTGTTTCAAAATTTTTGATTCTTTCATTATTAAGCTCGAGTCGCATCAAAATGCGTAATTCATGGTGCAAACTATTTACAGTCGACTCTACCTATACCGGCCCTCCCTATAAGAGCATTTACTGTATAACAGCAGTGAGGAATCCCCCCTACGGCTTTACCATGCAAAGTGCGTCCTCTATAAGAGCACTCCCTATAACAGCAGTTACTCTATAGCAGATAGCAGCAGGGTATTTGCTTCCCTCTGTCACATTCCTCTCACTATAACAACATTTTCTTCCTATAAGAGCATTAGCGCCTAAGTCAGGTATCCATTCAACATTAACGTTTTCTAGTTTTGTCTATAACAGCACAAGAAACTCTACTCCAGCACAATTTTATTAGTTGCTCACTAAAAGCAAATATTTACGCCCAATTGTGTAAATATTGTTAGAATTTGGAATATTATCAAAGTTAAGCCTGAAAATAATATTAATTAATTAATATTAATATTATTTTTAATAATTCCCTATACCAGCAGTTCGTTATAAGAGCACTTTTCCTGGTGCACATAGGGTGCTGTTGTAGAGAGAGAGTCGACTGTACTTCGATTCAAGGACATGGATTGAATCAGACCGAATCAGACTAAAATACATGGCATGCAGAGCAGAGGATGGCTAAATTATTTGATAATTAAATTACATGGTAATTTAAATTCATGTGATTGCATTACATTTTCGTAATTTGTAATTTCAAGGTGATGAATTTTTAAATGTACTTTGTAATTTGTAAATTCCATCAAGTTCATTAGGAAGTAATTTGTAATTATTATTTTGGTGCTTAACGTTAATTTGTATATGCATTTAGAAGTGAATATTTAAGTATTTTGTAATTGAATTACTATGTACATGTGCAATCTGGAAAGGAAAAGTCCCATTTAAGGAGTGTTCTGCCAATGTCTGTGTAATTACGTTCTGAAGTTCGTTGAGTCTTTTCTGTAACAAGCAGTAATTACATATGAAATGCTCGGAGTCAAAACGGACTAAGTCCAGTTGAACAAAGTTTACAGGAAGCGCAAAAAACTTCGGCGGATACAACGCTTTGAGATAGCTCTATCAATTTTGAGGTCAAATTTTGAGGTGGTTGTAGCGATTTTTGACACGGGTTCAAAGCGAGTAAAATGTAGCTTATGTTTTGTGGAGTCGTTTTGTGGAAAAAAACCACTTTCGAAAAATATGGACTTAGTCCGTTTTGACTCCGAGACCCTCTGGGGCAGGTTTCTGAACACCGTTATGGTGCGAAAGCCGCTATATGAAGGCCCGTTATAGAGAGAGTCGACGTAATCTGTATAATTCATAATAAAACCATGATGTGCACAAGACCAAATGTTTTCTTACGCTCAATTTCTCGGCCGACTGATGTAACTTGTAACTGATGCACGTACAAATATGTACAATCATGTGGACTACTAATATTTTCAAGAAAAACGAAATGATAAACATCCCAGTGGAGATGAGGCTAGATTTGGATAAGTACTAATGATGCCATGGCAGCAACACAGAAGACGTGAAGGGACTGGGAGAGTGCTCCATCGTCCGTGTCCGCCCATTCCTTGGATGGATCGAAAACGTTATTCCAAAACCGAGCTCTTCCCACCAAGTCGTCATCTTCCTTCATTAAGCTCCCATTTTCGTTCAGGACGAACCAATTAAGTTTAACGTTGTCAGAGGTGGACACGTCCGCCTTCACCGTGGGCTTCCACTCTGGTCCGTAACCCTCCAGTTTTGGAGTTCTATATATTCAGCCAACGAGATCATGCATAAAATACGCCATCCTATCGGATCAACAAATGCACATAAATTTAATGCGAAATGGTATGAAAGGGAAATTCACCCGGTTTTAGCAAAAGAGCACCACAGTTTGATGAAATTCTGGGAAAATTTCTCGTCTCGGCTCCCATTTTTCAGATCCGGCCAGTTTGGTTCGGGCTGAAGGAGCGATTGAAATAAGTACTGGAGATCATCTGCGTGAGTCGGACCTGAAAGCACAATCCAATTTTTGAAGATATTCAATTTCTTCCCAAAAATATATTTCCCGAATTTCCCCCCATTAACCCTTTTTGTCATCAAATCATATTTGTTTGGCTGATCCCAGAAATGCTTGTACCATCCGTGGAGACATTCTGCGCATGGACCAAGCTGAAACTGCCATTAAAGTAGAACAAATAAGGATAGACGTCAGAGCCCGCTCTAGCAGCAAGAACCGCGGATTTCCTCACTCCCGAATTAATCACGAAATCAGACGCCACTCGCTCCAAAGACGCGATTCCGTCCCTCACGCTTGCGATGTCCCTATCTTTGAAGTAGTACGTGTGAATAGCTTCAGAAATCCGGTCAATGGAGTCATTCTTCCAAACCAAAGGGGTAAATTGAATCAGTTTGGGCAACATCGTCGTCCAGTTCTTGTTGAAGTCCTTTATCCATGCCTCGTCAACGGTAGCTGTGGTCAAAATTGTGTTGAAATTTAATGCGAAAATTTGGAGTATTTGCTATAATCTTGCTTTTCTCACCCGCTGCAGTTCCAAGCCATTCAAATTCGTTGCGACCAATCACCAACGGCAAAGTATCGGCCTTTGCCGCCAAAGCTTCCATGGGCTCAGGGAAGACGGAGTAATCGTCAGTGGCTGGATCTGTATCGATGACGGCTTGGCCCTATGTGGTTTAATTGAGGAATATTAGTTTGAATATATTTTGATGAAACCATTTCTTTCTCCAAATTCGACGAATTGCTAATACCTATGTTTATTTTTTGATATACATAAGATTCTTATAGAATAGACTCACAATCGAAAATTTCATTCCCGCCAAGAGAATTTCCAGCGAGGTTTTTTGCCTCAAACACGCCAGAATCTCAGCATTAGAGTTCCCGTTGCAGGCTGTCTCATTGGCTATGCTGCGGAATTGCGTTTCCGGATCCAATGACGTGCCCCACGGGACAAACGCACTTCCACTCTGCGCAATCACTTTTGTGAACAGTCCTGAAATGCCCCAAATAAATAATTAAATTGTTGATGTTAAACATATTTTCATATAGGAGATCTATAGTGTCAAAAAGGCCATAAAAGGTGACCATTGTAGATATAATTGTCGGATTTTTGTCCAATACAGTCGAACCTCTCTATAACGGGCTCCCTTATAACGGTTTCCTCCCTATACCGGTGGCTGAAAATGCTTCCCTCAAAAACTTTCTGCAATTGTTAACATAGAAAATTCTGTTCTCTAATACGGTTTTTCGTTATAACGGGGAAAATATGCTCATTTAACGGGAACCGTTATAGAGAGGTTCGACTGTATATATATACAACTTGTCCTCGTGACGCAATACCTTCCCCTTTGATGGCTGAAGAAATCATGAGCGACTGCACGGCAGCGCCACCTGCGGACTCTCCAAAGATGGTCACATTTTTCGGGTCGCCCCCAAAGGCCGGGAGATTTTTTTGGACCCATCTGAGGGCAAGAATCATGTCCTTAAATCCCATGTTCCCACTGACGATTTTATCGCCAGTACTCAGGAAGCCGAAGGCCGACAGGCGGTAGTTGATGGTTACTAGAATCACATCTTCGTCCATAATGTACTTCGGACCCATCTCGGAGCCCGAGCCAAAAATGTAGCCACCTCCATGGATCCAAAACATCGTCACGGGATTTTCTGGAAGCTTTTAATTGAAAACAAACGAGTTCGTTTTGTTGGTTTTCATGAATTCGTGCATTACATATGTACACAAATTTACAAAACTTATACGTAAATACCTGTTCTGGTAGAAATATATTCAAGAAAAGACAATCCTCTTCCAGAGAAATTGCACCTGTAAGGCCAAACTGGGCACAAATGGCGCCTGGACGAGTTGCATCGTATTCTTTCCAGTCACTCTCATTCAGTTCTTGTGGTGCCTAGGTTTCAGTCCCAGATAAATTCAATGGAGTGCAAATTTTGCGAGAAAGAAAAATAGATTTATAGTTTTTATTTCTTTATTATGTACAAAAAATGGATAAAGAACTCATACCTGAAATCGAATTGGTTTCTTTGCATACGGAATTCCCTCAAACGAACGGAATCTCTTCCCACTCCTCGAATTCTGCCAGCGACCCTGAAAAAGTCCGGTGGAAATGTTAACCAGAAGAGGATCATCTTCCTCCACCGTAATGTACTTTTCTTGGGGAGTCAATGGAACCAAAGACAAGGCTGATGCCACCAAGAATAGAATCCCCACACAATATGACATAAGGAGAACCTTCATCATGTTCGTTAAATAATAAATATCTTCCTTTCAACCCTAAAAATTTCCACTTTCCGTGTGAAGATAAAAAAAGGGACGCTGTCTGAAAGTGTTTGTTGCCCGATCGCCAATGTGTGTGGAATGAACAATGTGATTTGTAATATTCTCCCAGAAATCTCTTATCTCCTCTTTCCCGGCCATTCTGATGACAGTTAAAAGCATACCTATGTATATGTAATATAATTTAAACCGTGGTTGATTGGATCATTCATTTTTCGAATGCACTTCATTATCAATATTTGTTTCCCTGCCCATTCTTGCATTGTTATCCCAAAAATAAACATCACTTTTACCTGTCCGCACTGGATGGGAGCTTTTATGCAATCAATTGAATAGAAAAGATCCGGCATGTAACATTCACTATGGCGGCATCATTTTGAAAACTGCTCACGAGCTATTATTCGCTGTCTGCGTGCATATCAAAATTACATAAGGATTATCAGATTATCACAATGTCTACGCGTGTACATACATGAGAGGAACAAAGCATTATTTTATGGATGAAGGACTAAGGTAAATTCAAGTGGAGATGAAAATGGATTTTGAAAATTTAACTTGAAAATCACATACATATATAGTAAATAATAGAATTGTTCATGCTACAATAGATGTGTAACAACACATTATCATCCTATCGTTTGTTTATTCAAGGGAATCCTTGTAAGCATTTCAAAATTATTGTCCACTTCTCGGAGCACATGACTGCTCATGATTCATAAATCACTACAGCTCGAATGGCGATTTAATTATCAATCAAATTCTACGAATCTGGAATCTTCGTCAAAAACATGTATCCTATAATCTAAAATTGTAGACGCAAAAATTGACTTCCAGCACATATCGTAACATTAAATAAACGTAACATAATAACATCGTCCATTATAAATAAACGAATTTAATTAGAAAGTTTATACATGAAGTTGAAACACAGAAATGACATCATTAAATGAAGCATAATATTTCTCAAAAGGCGTCAATTACCAGCAAATGGTCAGCAAAATTTCTTCCAAGGCCGAAATACAAAATATACCGGAATAAATTTCTCTCACACCTTCCGTGTCTTAAGTCATGAGCAGTAAATTGACCGTATTTTCAATAATGATGGACCCAACAGTCAGTACGATGTTCCTATCCATGTAATACATTGACCAGACCTTGACCCTAATATCCTGCAGAGCCAAAACGCTCCGATCCCACCACTTCCCCGACGCCCCATTGTACCGATGTCTCTCTCCCAGCCATTTCCGCCTCAATTTGGAGCTTCTATAATGCGGCTCTGCCCCGTAGATGCAGCCACCCATTAGAAAGATAGTGAGATAAATCCCGGAAATTCCGATGATCACAGCCACAATCCCATCCTGCTTAGCACTGCCCACAAGGAAAAATATGGCAGTGAGAATCAGAAGGAACTTTCCCCCCGGAATGAGCACTCGGCCATAGATGGCGTTGAACCATTCCAAGCCTATATAAAGGCTCTTGTACATTCTCAGCTTCGGTCCCGGATCACGGAGTTCCTCCGTCGTCACTTGGGCCTTGGAGGCATCCAGTTCATGGAGCATTAGCATGAGGAGAGGAGCGCTGAATAAGCCCACGTTGACCACGAAAATGCAGGAACCCACATAGGCAATATGTTCGTAGACGATTATGGCTGTGTTCAAGACACGAATGAGCATTTCCACCTCCGGACTTGCGGAAAGGTCAAAAGCCCAGGAAAGTGGCTGTTCTGGTGTCCGGGGAAATCCCACGGAGGCAATTGCGGGGGGAAATGCCATTAGTATAAACGCAATGATGGTCATTTGCATAGTTTTGGCAGAGACTTGCAGTGCCAACAATGGTTTTTTGTCTGGGCTAGGGTCCTCTGTGTATTTGCCTGGGAGCAACAAATAAATTATCAATTTCCACACTTCCAAGTTCAAACTACAGTCCATTCTCTCTATAACGGACCTCCTTATAACCGTTTTCGTACTATAACGATGTTCACAAACCCGCCCGAGACCATTTAAATGCTAAAATCTTCCTCTGTAACGGTTATTTTATAACGGTTTTTTCGTTATACCTGGGAAGCTCTAAATCCCAGACCAATGAATGAATTTTTCTATAACGGTATTAGGCCACGCCCACACATGCTATACCGGTGTTTTCAAATTTCTGAATCCCCGCCATATTTTCCTTTTTGCTATAACGGTTTTAGGCCACGCCCTCACACGCTATACGGTTTTTTTCAAAGTTCTGAATCCCCTCCATAAATTCCTATTTGCTATAACGGCTTTAGGCCACGCCCTCACATGCTATACCGGTTTTTCGGTAATTTCGAATCCCCCGCCATTAAAATCGTTTTTGAACGGTTTTCCTTATACAGTGGACTCTCTCTATAACAACTCTCCTTATAACAACTTTTTCTCCATAACAACTTTATTTTTCAGCCCTTTGTATATGTAGTGTACATTACTAAATGTTCGATATAACAACTTTTCTATATATAGCAACCATTTTTGCCCTTCCCTTCAAGGTTGTTATAGCGAGAGTCCACTGTACCGGTTATTCGCTATAACGGTTTTTCTGGCTGCTTTTGGCCAAATTATTATAGAGATTTGACTGTAGTAACAATAATAGAAACATGTGCTTACGCTGTGTTTCCTGACCGAGAGAGAAGATTGCATTAATGAAGGTCACCATCTCATCTGAATTTTGTAGAAGGGCGACGTAGAAGACCATAGACATGAGGTAAAAGACAGCCGTGGTCTGAACATGTAATCTCTTGGCTGGGGTGATGTCCTCGGAAGTGGAGACTTGGACACTTCTACTGATTAAGTATAGTGGGTATAGCATCGCAGAGATCATAACGAATCTCCATAAAGACCTCTTCCAACCCTTCGTTGGCATCGCTCGCGGCCAATCCTTTTTCCATTGACATGGCTGTGTCCCGAGGAAGACGAGGAAGTTGCAGCTATGACGGAGATAATGAAGGGCCTTGGGAGTAATGAGAATGCCTGTGTCGGCGGAGATCCCAGGATGATGTTCCTGGACCCGCATCCCTGGCGGTTTCAGGATAAATTCCTTTCCAGTTTCTCCCATCTTCCATCAAATGTTTTTTGCCATTCTGTAATTAAAAAACAAAAAAAGGAATTGTCAAGGAACTTACACTCAGATGCATTTTGCTTGCCCATATTTAGACACAATATGACTGGGACCGGCAGATTGTCCGTTTTAACTTAAACAAGGTAACACATACTGAAGATGTGATCGAAGAACATTGGTCAGAATTCACAGATATTATTTTGGGTTAAGTACATGTTAAATAAAATTGAATATAAAATACTTCTCGATGGGATAACAGACGACATACAACCTGCGATTCAGCAGTATTCCGTTAATTAAAAAAACTAGCAAAAAGAACCATTGAAAAAGGAATTACTTATAATTCCAACTTTTCTACGAGCAAGAAAATCGATTTATTTCATGCTTTTTAATGATATTTCACTAAAATTTTGGCGTTAGGTCCATGTCCCACTTATGCTGATTGTATATACGGATTGCCGTTCTAAATGATACTGATTCTCATATTCTATATTAATTCTGATAGTCTCTTGTCTCCTTTACTTAATGCCTATAGCAAGAAAGAAATATTTTTCCTTTATACTGAAGCCGATGAAAAAGGGAATATTTTGTTATGCCGCCCCTATACTCATAATCAGTATATTGGTTTTCGTATGAACCCCGCAATTTACATAGGTTATAGTGTAGAAGTTCCGACTTTAAGCGAAGACATAGGAATGACGTACATTGTATGTATGTACATATCCATCCAATGTACGAAACGGAATTCGTAGGCATAGTATGTAATTAATTTCTTGCCAGGTGTCAATAAAACAAAGACAACTTTCGAAATAGAGGATAAATGACGGGTAATTACGCCATTTTTTATCCAACGGATGTATGCGCATAATAAACGTCAATACTGTGCCTATATGTACATGTATACATGTATACTTTATGCTTAAATGGATTACAAAGAGAGCTAATTCATTGCATATACATGTGTATCCAGATATGTGCAGAGGCGTAATGATATCTTTCTTACCAGGAATCGCATGTACATAACAAATATGTAGATACATCTAATTGCCTATATCTATAACTACAATGTGAAAAATGTGGGCCTCACTGAAACTCACGCGCCAGCCGAATATCTCTTTTCGTGGAGGAATTGGGGAAACCCTCGAAGTTTAACTTAAATCCGGCGATAATCCAATCCTAGATTAGCAGCTGACCAGATGCCGTTTATACCTGCACTTTCCAAATTAAATTTGGTGCATTTTCCTTGTATAGGAATGTATGTACGCTGCGTTAAGAGCTCGAAGGAAATTTCTAATGATGATTGTGCTTTCTGCTTGTTACCATTGTTGGCATCGGAATTTATCTGGCTGGAACGTTTAAAAAAATACTTTTAATAAAAAAACGATTGCACGACTATAAGCTTGCGCTTTTGAGATTTCGACTTCGTGGCTGTTGCCCCGTAAAGACAAAACATTTACATATAGGCAGGATGCAACCCCGCGGTGAACAGTTTCCCGCTTATTTTGACCCCGTTATAGACCTAACCCCGCAGTGACTAAATCCCACGTACGTAACCTTACCCAGTGCAACAGAGTTCCGCACTGCTCAAATACATCAGCTGGGATTACTAATATAGTACAGAGCACTATTTAATGAATTTGGTGATTTTACTCCCTTTATTATTATGGTCCATCGATGCTAAAGAGCAGTGTGCGCATATTATGTATATAATGGGTGCATTGAAAATCTCACAGATTTCTGGAATGCCCGCCATGTTAAAGGATAGCAGGAATTCTACAAATCTGGAAAATCTGCGAGTTTTTCTACGCACCCAGTATATTGAATTTAATGCAAGTCTAGGACATTGTTTCAGACCAACTAGAATTCTTCAGTTACTTCAAGCAAAACTTCAAAAGCCTCAATGGTTGACAACATTAATATTTTTATTCCAAAGTTATATTCCAGGAGTCGTGAAAAAAATTATGGTTAAGGCGACATTTTCGACAAGCTTCGTCTTGGTTGACGTTAGCAAAAAATAACTTTTGTCGAACGATTTTTTAATAAAAACGGCTGTAGAATGGCCGCTTCATGCAGGCAGTGGAGTGGGTGTATAATGTAATATTTGGTAACTTTTATAACTGCTAATCATGGTAGAATCGTGATGAAATTTTGGTACTACATAGATCCAAAATAAAATTCCTTACATGACCTACTTCATATCCCACGTAAAACGGGAGGAATGTGTGGAGGATCTGGTCGGGAGGAGGCTTTTATGTCCGATATTAGAAGCCTTTGGATCCCTGCCGGAAGAATTCTGCTCGAAAGAATGCCTCCGGTTTTATCCTCATGTACAGAATATTCGCATGGGAGGATTTATGGGAATGCCATCGCGGAGTATTTTTTCAATGAGAATACTGGAGAACTCTCCAGTATCTCCTCCACAGTACCTCTATATGTAACTCTTAGAAGAATCACTTCGAGGGGGATACTTTCATGTCCATTATAGCTGCTTTTTGATCCCTCCACATTCCTTAACGTACTTTCATGATATTCCGCCGTTGCTCTCCCGAATACTACGCTGTAGAATATTTCAATTTCACAATTGCATTATAGTTCCAGCACTCAATGCTTGTCATCCTTCCAACATACCAGAACTTGAACGTAACAAAACGAAAAATCCAGAACTCGTTGCTGACAAGAAGATTCGTGACATGCAGGGCAGCTTTGTTCCCGGAAAATTTCCCCCTGGACGCAGGTTCTCCCGATTACCTCAGCGAAATAAGGAAAGAGAAGACACGGGAAGAAGTTATGTTTACTACCCCCAATATTTTATCACCAGGTCCCGTAATTAAATTATATTTACGGAACGTCCAGTTAGCCATAATTTTTCGGGGAAATAACAGATTTCTTGCTGAACTCCGTTATGATTACTGGCTGTCAGAAATGAAAGCGGAGGTGGTGTTCGTCGCTCGGCACAATCCGTCCGTCTTTCGTCTTTGTCTCCCTTGCCTTGCTGTTGGTAAATTACCAACAGCAATGAATCAACAAGGAAATAATTTGCGTGGTGGGACCATATTGGCCTTACCGACACAAATTCAATCGAAATTTTTTAACTATCCACTTGTATACAACAAACCGTGGTCTAAAATGGTGGGATTGCTTTCCAACGCCCTGAACTTTTCCGTTACTTACACAACTACTCCCAAAATCCTTTGCGAAACAAAAGATGTATTTGGGGTAATTGGAAGAGTAATAGGACTTCCGGTGGAATATTTTTCACAGTACTATCGCTCCATCCAGGCATACGGAGACGTTTTGCCCCACGTTCTGGATGAGTGCGTGAGTAAATTGAGCATGTCGAGGAACCATGTTTATACTATCAATGACATGAGCGCGGACGGAACGGCACCTTTGCGGTCAATGGACATTGTTGCCTGGTTTATTCTCCTAAGTACGATCTTCCTCGCAATATTTGGCCTAATTGTTTCTGGATACGACCAAAACAGCTTTGGTTCGGTGGGGAAATATGCTGGTCTAATTATCTCTTCTATTATCGATCAATGGCGGTTCTCCTGCAGATACACTTTCACACTTGCGCATGCACAAATTTTAGTTAGCTGGATCATATTCTCCCTTTTCTGGGGCAACTATTTCAAGGGAGAATTACCCAGTTATCTTTATTTCAATCAACCGCCGCCACTTGCAAGGAATTTAGAATCTTTGATGGACAAAGCACCTCTTGTGTTAACGTGGGATCAACGGATGCGTTACGACAGTAATTATACTTTCATCGCTGCGGAATCCGCTTTACATACAAAAATACGTTAATTCCACATTTGAGGAGCGGTTCTCGCTTACGGAAAAATCTGAATAGATTGTACGAGTTATCCATTTACAAGCCCAGACTCTTTGAAATTCTGGTGGCAGTTTTAGGTCACATGGAAATCCGACACGGAGTAGGGATGGTGCGCATTGTCGGAAGTAATTTAGAATTTTCGAAGATTGAATTATTTCTGCCCAAGAAGCGTTTAAGGTTCTTAAGGAAAGGAATTGAACTTCCGTGGCTTGAAGATCAAGAGAATATGTTCGTCAGTGCAAATTTTTTTGGGAACATAATGCGTCAATACACTGCCCGGCTGACCGCCATGGGAATTTGGAACTTATACGAGAAACAATATTTAACCTTCTATTTACACATTGATTCTAGCAAACATTTAGTAAAGATGCGTGATCATTGCCTGCATGACAGTAAAAATGCGACCAAGTATGAAGAGATATGTCCACCTGTGCTGAGTCTTAGAAACTTCCCGGATATTGGTACATTTGCATTAATTGGCAATAAACTACAGGATGAAATACTTTTGGAACCCTCGGATATGGAGTCGTACACTCCAACGTTTTACATACTTGCCTGTGGATTTCTCTTATCCGTAGTTTCGATATTAGCAGAAGCATGGCAGTACGAGAATATGCGTAGGAGCTTCTGCATTTCTT
>JAQGBT010005975.1:0-13347 GCA_034698585.1 Disparrhopalites patrizii
AAGTAAGGCGAACGAAGGAAAAAAGAAAGTAAAAGAAAAAGAAAGGAAATAGAAATTAAAGAAAAATGTAGGAAAAAAAAATAAAATAAAAGAAAGTAAAAGAAAAAGCTTAAATCAAGGAGCGAATAAGGGAAATGGAGGAGGAAAATAGAATAACGAAGAAAAAAGGAAAACAAAGTAAAGGACACGGAAAGGAAGAAAGCGTAGCGAAAAATATAAGAAAAAGAAAGAAAAAGAGAAAGAAAAGAAAGTAAAAGAGGAAGAAAAGAAAAAAGATAAGCCAAAGAAAGTAAAAGAAAAAGAGAAGAAAACGAAAGTAAACGAAAAAGATAAGAAACAGACAGTGAAAGAAAAGAAAAAGATAAGGAAAAGAAAGGAAAAAAGATAAGGAACAGAAAGTAAGGCGAACGAAGGAAAAAAGAAAGTAAAAGAAAAAGAAAGGAAATAGAAATTAAAGAAAAATGTAGGAAAAAGAAAGTAAAATAAAAGAAAGTAAAAGAAAAAGAGAAGAAAAAGAAAGTAAAAGAAAAATAGAAGAAAAAAAAATAAAATAAAAGAAAGTAAAAGAAAAAGAGAAGAAATAGAAATTAAAGAAAAATATAGGAAAAAGAAAGTAAAATAAAAAAGAAGAGATAGAAATTAAAGATAAATATAAGAAAAAGAAAGTAATAGAAAAAGGGAAGGAAAAGAAAGTAAAGCAGGAAGAAAGGAAAAAGAGAAGCGAAAGGAAATCATGAAAAAGAATTAACAATGATAAGGAAAAGAAAGTAAAGGAGGAAGAAAGGAAAAAGAGAAGCAAAAGGAAATGATGAAAAAAATGAACAATGATAAGGAAAAGAAAGTAAAGGAGAAAAAAGGAACAAAGAGAAGGAAAAGAAAGTAAAGGAGAAAAAAGGAACAAAGAGAAGGAAAAGAAAGTAAAGGAGAAAGCGGGAGAATGAAAAAGAGAAATTAAAAAAAAGGATACCTTATGACGTGAAAAGGCTTAAGAACGACAGAGAAAAAGCAAGCCAATACGAAATACGTATGCATAACGTCATTACGAATTGAAAAACGTCTAAGCACCCTCTCGAACGGTCATGGTCAAGAAGAAAGGACTTCACTTCAAAGTGGCAAATATTAGGAATCTGACCAAACAAAACCCGAACATACTGTCAGACAAAGGGTAATAGCAACCCACAAAATTGCATACTGACTTTATGAATATAAAACGGAGAGTTTCGAACGTAGTTTGAAGTCAATATGCGCCACGCATTAAGTTATGATGTGTTTGGTCGGGAGGAAGTAAAGATGAGGGAAGAGAGAGAGAGAGAGAGAAAGAGGGAAAGAGGGAGAGTGCAAAGAGGGAAGAGCATCCCCCCATGAAATGCTGACAACTTGTAGATACAAGACAAGTTAAGAAATTCTTGTATAACTTAATCAGCCTCCGCCTCTCTGCCATTGCACATTCACTTGCCGCCAGTCTCCTCATCTCCACACTTCCCCTTTCCTCTCCAAAACTCCTCTCAGCCTCTCATTGTCACACAATTCCCCGGGATCTACCCTTCCAACGAACACGTCATTTCCCACCCCAATAAATCTGTAGTGACATTTGAACATTTTTACAAAAATTGTGTCATAATTTTCCAATTCCAAGTCGAATCAGACACAAAAATGGGGAAGAAAGCACATTCGATGGCACATTGGCCCGGACTTTCTCCGGCCATTCGGCTCCTCCTCTGTCTCCTTTTTTTCTGGACTTCTGGGGACGTTGGGGCTTCTCATAGACCGCGAGGTGAGGATTTTTTCCCGTCATATTTTTCTGTTTTGATTTTTTTGTTTGTTTTTAATTGCTTCGTCTTTTTCCTTTTTTTATCTCATTTGTATATAATGTGTGAATTAAAATGGGAATTTCCGGCCAAAGCTCTCGTCTATTGCACTTGTCCAGGCCCTTCATACCAGGCGGAGGTGAATCCCAAGATTTTCTCCACATATTACCCCTCCAAACTCTGGAACATTGACTATGCCAAGGCTCAGATGGAACATCAAAGGAAGCTTCTGGAGCAGCAGCAGCAACAACAGCAGCCCAAGCCCTTTAATCCCAGCTTGTACTTCAATCCCTTCAAATTCCCGGATTATGGCGCCAGTAGCAGCGGCAACAGTCAGGACAACAATGAGGATGGGAATTCTCTCTCTCCCCGCGTCCTCACCCCGTACATTGGAGCGAGTAAGTCAACAATCACGTGGTCGTAATTAATTATAAATGACAAAGCAAAGTTCCAATATTTGCTTTCTCTCCCCGACTTTCACTTTGTCCTTTTCTTCCTTGGAATTCTCTGTTTCTATCATTGTTTCTCTCTCTCTCTGTCTTCCTTTGGTTCCTTCTGTATTCGGTAATTCTACATTTGTCATTCTATGTAAGTCATTCTATATTTGGGGAGTATTATAGGGGACACACAGGAAAAATCTAAATTAATTTAGGAGTCGACTATAGAGTTCCTTTTCGGTTCAAGTTCAATTTTCGGTATCAATTTCCGTACCAAGTTCAATTACAAGTTCGAAAAATGCTGGCCAGACACTCATACTTGATAAGTCGGGATTTTGGAAGGTACTCGGAATTGATTAAGTACTCCTTTATTTAAATTGTCCAGTTCCGATTTCTGATTGCTAAATCAGTCTAAAACCAATTTCAATTGCGAGTATTTTTCATGCTGAAACTAGAACGTTCAATAAAACTAAGTTAGCGCATTTTTTAACGTTTGGATTACGTTTTCGTTTGTAGTTGTGTTCTAAGCTATAAAGCTTTTGTTTTTGTTCAGGAAAAAATGTCCCCCGTCATTTTATCTAGAGAAAATCTGATTACTAGTCGCGATTGAAGTCGCAATTATACTGGCGAGGACCCATTGTGAATTGGATTTCGTATTAACTTCTGGAGAACTCCTGCAATTTCGAGTACTCAATTTGGCACTTGATTAGATAAACTTGAAATTGGTACTTATTTCTACTTGGTTTTTTAATCCAGTTCGAGTTCCGCCAAATACGGACATGAAAAATCAATTTCAAGTACGATTTCAATTTCGAACTGAAAATAAAGCAATGCCGACTTAAAAAATCAATTTCAAGTACGATTTCAATTTCCAACTGAAAATAAAGCACTCAATAATGAACTCTAGAGTCGACATCCTCATTTAGTGGGCGAAAGAAAGACTTTTTGTCAAAAGTAAATATAAAGAGCTCCTCCGCACAAGTCGTGGATGTGAAGGCACGTCAGGACTTGTTGAGAGGGAAGTTTTATTAGGTGAAAGGAGAGACAAAGAGGGAGAAAGCGAGAGGGAGAGGGAGAGTTTGGAGAAAGTGGGAGGAAGAAGGGCCTATGCATGAGAGATCCGGGGTAATTGACGTGGAAATTGATACAAGTGTGAGGCTGGGAAATGAAGCTTGAACCAGAATTAATGACAGGGGGAATGGTCGCTCCACATTTCCTCCTTATCTAATTTCCCCACAACCATATTTTCAACCCACACCTTTCACTCACAGCTATACACTTTCCTAAGGTTTCAAAAGGTTTCTCCACTCCTTTGTGCCCTGTATTTCCCTTCTCCATTCGAACTTTTAGGGTGTCTTTCCTATTATTTAATTTATACCTGCTTCGCCTTTTCTCTCCGTTTTTTATGACTTACAAAACATCTACATTTCTTGGCGTTTGCTCATGGCGTTGAATTTTTATGGTTTCAATTTCCTTATTTTCTTTATTCCAATCTTGACAGGACTTTCTCTTCGTTTTATACATTTCAATTTCTTGTAATAATTTATTTTCCTTTACGCCCACCTCTTTCCTTTTCCTTATTTACTCCTTTGTATCACGTTCATTATTTTCGTCTTTCCTCATATCTAACCTAATACACTTTTTCATCTCTTTTTTCTCTCGTACTCTCTTTCTGGTTTTTCCTTTATCTGATTTGAGCTCTCTCTTTCTTTTGTTTTCCATTCGCTGCTTTTCTTCGTTATCTCTATTTTTTATCTTTTTTAAAAATGTTTTTCCTCTCTTTCTCTTTCTAATCTCTGTAGTTTCATTCTCCCCTCTGTGCAAATTGTCTGGTTTTGTCTCGATTTTTTCTTCGCTTCCTCCTTCCACTCTCTCCCACTTTGAATTTACCTGTCTCTCGCTCATTTTTCTTTTCTCTATAATTTTTCCCCTCTCTCTCTGATTTCCCATCTCTCTCTGTCGCTGATTTTCCATCTTCTCTCGGATATCCCTTCTCTCTCTCTCGCTGATTTTCCTTTTTTTCTCTCACTCTCTTACTCATTTTCCTTTTCTCTCTCTCTTTTCTCGCTGATTTAATCTCTCTCTTTCCCTTTCTCCATCTCTCGCTGATTTTATCTCTCTCCGATAACCCTCCCTCTCTCTAATTTCCCTCGCTCTCTCTCTAATTTCTCTCGCTCTCTCTTTTTTTTTCTCTCGCTTATTTTCTCTCTCTCTTATTTCCCTCTCTCTCTCTCTAATTTTCCTCACTCTCTCTCTATTTCTCTCACGCTTATTTTCTTTCTCTCTGATTTCTCTCGCTCTCTCTCTCTCTGATTTTTCGTCTCTTGCTGATTTTCCCTGGTGATTTTCCCTGCTGATTTTTCGCCTCTTGCTGGTTTCCCTCCCTCTCTCTCTAATTTCCCACACTCTCTCTCTTTTTCTTTCTCTCTTACTTTTTATCTGTCGCTTATTTTCTCTCTGTGATTTCCCTCTCTCTCTTTCTCTCACTGATTTTTCATCTCTCGCTTATATTATATCTTTCTGATTTTTCATCTCTCGCTTATATTATCTCTCTCTGATTTCCCTCTCTTTCTTTCTCTCTTTGATTTTTGCTTCTTAATTTTGCATCTCTCTCTCTGATTTTCGCTTCCTACTATTTCATCTCTCTCTGATTTCTCTCTCTTTCTTTCTCTCTCTGATTTTCTCTTCCTAATTTTTCTTCTCTCTCTCAGATTTTTCTTCCCTCTGATTTTCTTTTTCTCGGATTTTTAGTTCCTTGGAATGTTTAGTCCCTCTTATTTTTCCATTTTCTCTCTCTCAGATTTTTCTTCCTTCTAATTCTTCCACTTTCTCTCTGATTTTTCTTCTCTCTGTGTTTTTTCCTCCTCTCCGATGATTGCGTCTCCTCCTAAACTTTCCGTAGCTCTGAACGACTATTCTCTGTTTTTTCTCTCTCCATCATTTACAGCTTTCACCCCTCTCCCACGCTTCCACATCTGCCGCCCACACCTCCTTCCCCTTCATCAGTCCTTTCTTTATCTGCCCTCACGTTTCTTTCTCCAAAACCCTTTGTCGCAGGTCTTGTAATGGTAGATCTCGTGTAGTTCTGTCCCTTATATCCTTTCACCTGCTTGATTTTGGCTTCCCAATACATTTTTTCTGCGATTGCTTCACTGCCTTTGATGTTGTTTTCCACACGTGGGAAGAGAAAATGAAAGAAAGCTGAAGTATAGTTGTATTGGTTTTCTCATTTTTTCTCATTCTATTTTTGAGCAATTGGGCCGCATCAAGGTCGAAAAATATCGGGAATTCCTGTGCTCTGAGTAGCACAATAATATGCATTGTGGAGGTATATTAACATTTTTGATGGCATTTTTTTCTCTCCAATTTGATTAGGAGCATTGAGCAACATGGAGAAGTTCTTTGAGGACCTGCAAGAGAATGTGGAGATCTTGAGGGAGCAGTACACTCAAGGGAAGAACGGGAGGTCATCTGGAGTGAAGTCCCGCTTCAATTCATTTGGCTCATCACTTGGTCGATCGAATGAGATGCAGGAGTCATCTTCTCCAGGTAAGGATCTCCTGAATTTTCGGACATTAAATCAAGAATTCCATCTCCCTGGAATGAGTCAGAAATGTCAATTGTGATCAAATAAATTTCCAGCACTCAGCTATGGAGGATCCATCCGAGATCCGTTCATCCAGGAGAAATGGAAGAATCCGGCTGCCAGCTTCTTTCGGGGAAAGCATCGTCTCACTCCCGTCAGAGCCGAGTCCTCCTTTGTTTAAAAAAAAAGGAAGAAAAGAAGCCAGACACGTTGAAAACAAAATTGCAAAATGAATATTATTTTTACCATTTGCTTGCCTGATTGATTTGCAGGAAACATTTAGACATTATTTCTAGCGTAAAAAATTGCATAGGGGAAAGTCTTGTAACGAATTACCTGAAAAGTTGGACTTGTAATGGAATGTTTGGCAATATGGAAAGTAATACTAAGATTTTTAATAGAAAATAGTATGTATATTAAACTGTATATGTATTACTGTGTACTCATTTAATTCTGTAGGTATTGATTTTTTTTGTAAAACATCCTGCGTATGTCAAAGTCAAAAAGGTCATCAGTTTCAAAATGAAAGAGAAAATTCATATTCAAAATGAAAGAGAAAATTCGTGTCCGTATAAAACCACAAATTGTTTGTGCGAACGAAAATTAAATGTATTTCAGAATCAAACTAAACAGGTCGGTGAGAATCCAAGGAAGGCTTCAAAAAAGGGACTTTATTTATAAATAATTTACTTCACAATCAAATTCAAACATCAAATTTAAGATGAAAAGGGAAAATCTCAATTTTATGACGAAAAAGGAAAATTTCAAAATGAAAATCAGTTGAAATGTTTACGTATATTTTATGTGTGTACTTATATCTATGCGAGAAGTAAGGACATAGATCCTATAAGAAAAGTTATTATGCTTATTTGTTAGTGTGTAGAAATTTATATTTGAGATTTAAGATACAAAGTGTGTAGCAGCGCGTTGCAATTTTTTAATTTCCAAGCCCATCATTTGGCCAAGTCACTCATGGAAAATTTCCTCCTCTTCCTCCCACACAAACAAATGTGAGGACAAATCCGGGGGGGATCAACACATTTGACTTTTCAACAGCACGCAGCCAGCTTCGTAGAAGTCTGTGTCCATTAGGAGAATGAGAAAATTTTAATCCCTCGTTCCTGCGGATTAGCTTAGATTATGTATACAATGTATTATGTAGGATGAGTAGGATGAGTCATTGTCGTGGTCACTGTGTTGTTCGTCTCAATGTATTTCTCTCATTGTTCCTGCTTCTCTCTCTCTTTATTCTCCTTTTCGGCTGACACTTTAACTTTCTCCTTTTCGGCTGACTCTTTAACTTTCTCCTTTAACTATCCCTTTTCTCTCTGTTTTCTTCTTTCCTTACTTTTCTGTCTACTTCCCTTTTTGTTTGCTTTCCTTTTTGTTTTCTCTGAAAGTGTCTCCGCTTTCCTCTCAATTTTCTCTCTCATTTTCTCCCTCTGACTTTCTCGCTGTCTCCGTCTCCCTATTTAAATCTTTGTTTCACTATCTCGGCTTTAGTTTATTTTATCTCTCCCCTTTACGATTTCCATATAAGCGTTTTTCTCTGTTTCTCTGCTTTCTCTCTACTTGTTCATCTTTCTCTTTTCTTTTTTTGCTACTCTGTTTTCTCCCTGCTTTTTCATCTTCATCTTTTCTTTTTTTGTTTCTCTTTTTCTCCTTACTTTTTCACCTTTCTCTTTTCTTTTTTGTTTCTCTGCTTTCTCCCTACTTTTTCATCTTTCTCTTTTTTTCGTTCTCTACTTTTTCATCTTTCTCTTTCATTTCCCTTTTTTTCGTTCTCTACTTTTTCATCTTTCTCTTTTATTTCTGTTTTTCGTTCTCTACTTTTTCATCTTTCTCTTTTATTTCTGTTTTTCGTTCTCTACTTTTTCATCTTTCTCGTTTTTTCGTTCTCTAGTTTTTCGTCTTTCTCTTTTTTTCGTTCTCAAGTTTTGGATATTTCTCTGATTTTCTGCATTTCTCTGCTTTTCCCGTAGTTTTTTTTCTTTCCTATTCTCTCTTGGTATTTCTACACGTCTGAATCTATTCGCTCTCTTCTCTTTTCGTTTTGCTTTCCCCGCCTTTCTCTGTTTCTTTTAACATATTTGTCTTTGTTTGTTTGTTTGTCTTTTTTTCTTTGTCTTTGCCTTTCCCTTTATTTTTCACTCCTTCGTCTCTTTCTATCTCTTGGTATAGCTTTATACATTGTTATTCTCTATCCCTGCATCTTCTTCTTCTCATTCTTATTTCTATACTCTCTCACTGGCGTTTCTTACGTTTGTCCCTCTCTGCCCCCTAATTTCGAGAGAAAAGCCTGTCAAGATTGTCGCTGCTTCACAAGAATAAAATATGATGTCTTATATATTTGTCTATTAATAAAGAACCAACTGCCTAGTCATTTCTGATGGTGTCTGCACCAGAGGCTCATGGATCTTAATTTCCTTTGTCATCCTTCCCGCCCCAAAATGCACAGCCCTTTTCTATATCGCTATCCTCTATATCGAAATTAGACCCCTAAACCGGGTGAAATAAGAAGTCAAGGGCTTCCCAGAAAATATATATAGTTATACCTATACACACTCATAATCATGATCGTCAGGGTCCGCTCGCACATAATCATCAAATGAAAAAGGCGTGAAAGAGCGGGCAGTTACGTCAAGAGAATTTTGCTGGAGACGACCCTCCAGTTTGTTCGACCAGTGCATAAAGATGTACTAGGATACGTTTCATCTCTGGAAGAAGAAAGTTTTTTCTCCAACAGAGGCTCTTCATGGAAATGTGAAATTTCACTGGCGGCTATGGAGGGAAATAATTATGGAAAGAAAGGTACAAAAAAAATCTTTGTTCTTGGGTAGAAATTAGATGGGCTAAGCAACTGGTACAATGAGAGTGGGAGAAACGGAAATAAGCCTGGTAACCCCAAAATACACCCACATAAAAATATTCCGGGGAAAGCCGGGCATTTACAAGGCAGGAAATGCCCGTCTTGGTCGCCCTCTAGCCTCCACAATAGGAATCCGGAGAAAGCCCATTTTGCGGCGGGGGAAAAACGTCTAAACAAAGTCTGGATAATGCAGACGAATGCTTTGTGCTGTTTGTTGCAATTAGGGACTTACCTCCATATAAAAGCTAAAGATTCAAGCCAGCCTAAGTCTATAGTTTTTGAAAGGTTTCTTTTCTTCATGCAACGATTTTCAGTAACAATTATGTCACAATTTCCGCTTTTTACCCTGGTCAAAGGTTACAATAACGACTCCTAAATGTGGCACCAAAATTTATTGGGCTGCCTATCTCAAAGCGTTGCATCCGCCGCTGACTTGGCGCTGTCTGTAAAATGTTCTTAAAAAATCTTTAAATCTGTAAAAAACCAGTGAAAAATCTGTAAAAAATCTGTAAAAAATATGTGAAAAATCGGTAAAACATTTGTAACATTTGGTCTCATGCTGGATTGAATTCCAGAGCTTCACATGTGGGTGGGTGCACAATCAAAGGTAATTATCTGGTCTCGTCCGTAACGACAAAAAATCCCGGAGAAAGTGTGATATACGAGACATCCGGCGAGAAATCGGTCATGCCAATTTACATAATGCCAAAGGTTTAAAGCCCTTTTGATATTTTCCCCGGAATTAGAGGAGTTTCCTGTGAGGGAAAAAATGTTAACCTGTAATTCCAGGCCTTTGCTCTCCAGAAACATGTGACTTTTGTGAGGATTCCCTGGAAACGGTGGCGACTTTGGTTTGGAGAAAGTGAATTGTTTAGAAATTTGTGGGGAAAGTTTTGGCCTTACCTTTTTCGTGCTTTCTCCACTAGTTCGGGGAAAGCATACGAGCTCAGCACACGTAACAATGCTAATGGAGGAAATGGATGCCGGTATACTTTTTTGATTGTATTACCCATTTTTGGGGGGGGGGACTGTGCAGGAGTAGGAGAAGGATATTTCTCATGATTAAACCCAAATTAGTAAGGCGAGAATGTAGGTGAGCGTGAAATATTAGGAGAGGTGCAGAGTGGGATGTTATTCATGTGTGTGGCTTTCCCCCGCCACCAGAGCATAATTGAATGGTGAAAGTTATTAGCTGGGGTGGGAAAGTCGAGAGAAAGGGAGAAGCCGAGAAAAAAAAGACAAACTTAGGATGAGAGAGAGAGCGAGAGAGAAAGAGAGAAAGCACCTGAGAATTCATAAATGAAGTAGTCACTCGTAATGTCTTCGTCAGTGTGACGCCAGACGCTCGTAGAGCTAAAAACGTTGCCCTCACCAATTCTCCGGCAGTCTCTTCCTTATTCTTCTAACACGGGAAATAATTTCTCTCTTATTTTTTCGTCTTTGACTCTTTTAACCCCTTTTTGTGTCTCATAAATTTCAATTTCTTGTTTCAAATTAAATATTTCGGGATTTTTATGAGACATTGGCTGGAGAAAAATGGCCATTTTGAAATTAAATAGTGTTTTTCTCTATCTGTGCTTCCTAGGCGTGGTCTGGGTGCGGGTTGTTTGGTCTAAATCGCTTGTTGATCCCAGTAAGTCTCTTTTTTTGTTTCTTTTTCGTACTTATAATTCTTCTTTTTGGTAAGATGCATTTTTCATCATACAGTGGAGTCTCTATATAACAACTCCGAAGTGAAGGGCAAAAATTATTGTTATAGGGAAATGTTGTTATATAGAACATTTAATATGCACATTATATGTAAGAGGGGCTAGTAAAATAATGTTGTTACAGAGAAATGTTGTTATAAAGAGACTTGTTATATAGAGACTCCATTGTATACAGTCGACTCCTTCTATAATGGGCTCTCTTATATAGGATTTTTTCTATAATAGCGGCAGAAAATGCTACCCAACTTTCTCCAATTGTTAACCTACACATTTCTGCTCTCTGTAGCGGTTTTTCGGTATAACGGGAAAATTTTGCTGCTTTAATGGGAACCGTTATAGAGAGTTGACTGTGAATATTAACTTTAAATTAAATTATACGGTTCACTCTCTCTATAACGGGCTCCCTAATATCTGTTTTTTCTCTGTACTAGTGGCAGAAAACGCTACCGTAAAAAACTTTCTCCAATTGTTAACATACAAATTTCTATTTGCTATATCGGTTTTTTGGTATACGGTCGACTCTCTCTATAACGGCTCCCATTAAAGCAGCAAAATTTTCCCGTTGTACCGAAAAGCCGCTACGGAGAACAGTAATTGGTATGTTAACAATTGGAGAAAGTTTTTTTGGGTGGCATTTTCTGCCACTATTATAGAGAAAAACCGATATAAGGGAGCCCGTCATAGAGGAAGTAGACTGTTCATATAATGAGTTTAATTAGCATTTTTATCAGAATAATGGAATAATTGGAGGATTTTGAATATTGATTGGCATTAATTGAACTGATTTGCCCTTTGACCCAGAGGTGGCCAACGCCCCCAGGGGCTACTCCTGGAATATGATGCTCCCCCGCTCCTCCTTCTACCATACGGTCCCCGTCCCTAAGGGCCGTTCCACGAGTCTGGACAACAAATCTCCAGTTAATACTGGAAATGGCATCAACCACGGAAAAGACAAAGACTCCAGAGATCCATCATTCATTCCTTTCATCAGTGCAAGTAAGTAGTTTTTGTTATGTTGAAAACACGATTTACAACCCTAACTGCAATTTACATTCACAATTCTCCAGTAAAACTCTCCAGCAAAAACGCCCATTTTTCCAGTTCCCAGAATTAATTTTCCTCGCCGAAGTTCATTGATTTTATTGGCTTTCGGTGCTTCCGCCCACGCTTAATTGCAAGTTGTCAGTGTACCATACCGATTTTTTTTCTTTCCAAATCCCTGGATAATCTCCAGAAAAGCCTTAATATTAAGTGACTTTCTAACTGGAAAAATAACTTTAAAATTGTGGATGTCCTTAGGAGCATTGAGCAATCTCCGGGGCTTCTTCGACCACCTCCAGGAGAACCTCATCGCCATGAAGGTGAAGGACTTCCTCCCAGCCCAGAAGACGTCCAAGGTCCATGTTCTCCATGGAACCAGCGCATTTACTGGTTCCATGGGGCTGGATAAGCCCCTCCCCCGGGGCATGTATGGATGGTCGGGGGCACACCCCATCCCCAACAATAGGATGCCCCCAACAATGTCACAGGGCGGAGGGGATAACCCGAAACATGAGCCTCATCTCCTCCAAAATTACATGAGTCTCTTCGAGTCCACCAACGAATTGTACCACCCACATTGGAAGGTGACGAATTTGGGCTTGGGCAGGAGGAAGAAATAATTATTGTGTAATAATTACGCGGGAGACATTTAGATATTCATCATGTATTGACACGCACCTTTTATATTTACTCCCGCCGTCTAATAACTGAGAGGTTCAAGGCAATTTGGGGGAAGACAATGTCTCCATTCACTCCTTACATTTCATCTTCAACTTTTCTGCTATAAATACTTTGTGGCAAAGGCGGTAAAATTGGTTTTAGCTCAAATATAGGAAATCTTATATGACACGAGGAGGGACAAATAGACAAAGTTTTCGCATGCAATTAAGATCGTGGGGGGAGCAATGGAATACGAACACCCACAAGTTCGTCACCCTCAATTGAAGTCTTCATTCATCAGTCGTAATTGTTATCATCTATGGAGAAGGAGCAGTCGTTTTAATAGTGTATATACGTATGTATGTGTATTATGTACTTATGTTGGATAAAAAAAATGGTAGTCGTCAATAAAGAAAAGGTGTCAATTGTTTTATGTGTGGGCTTAATTCATTTGTTCATGCTCTCATTATGCATGGCATGGGCTCGTGGCAATTCTTATGACGCAACATTTTCTGTAGCTCTTCCCATTGTTTACCGCACTTTCTCTTTCATGTTTGTTCTCCATTTATATTTCTCACTCCATCTTTCTCTACCTTCAATTTTTCTCTCGCATTGTCTCTCTACATTCCTTTCACTCGTCATATTTCTCTCTCAAAATTTCTCTCTTTCTGGGTTTCTCTATCTGGATCTATCGGCATCTGTTTCCCCATTATTTCTCTATTTTCCCCTCCTTTTGTTTTCCCCTTTTCCTTCCCTTTCCCCCTTTTCCCTTCAATTTTCCTTCTTCATTTCCCTTTTGTGTCCCTTTTCCTTTTTTCTGTCAATTTTCTGTTCCTTTTCCTTTTTTCCGTCAATTTTCTGTTCCTTTTCCTTTATCTCCTCAATTTTCCGTCCCTTTTCCTTTTTCCCTTCAGTTTTCTACCCCTTTTCCTTTTTCCCCACAGTTTTCTGTCCCTTTTTCTTTTTTCCCTCAATTTTCTTTATTCTTCTTTTTTCCCTTAATTTTTTTATCCTCCTTTTTTTTCCTCAATTTTTTGTCCCTTTTCCTTTTTCTCTTCAATTTTCTTTTCCTTCTCCTTTTCCCCTCAATTTTCTGTCCCTTTTTCTTTTTCCCTCAATTTTCTTTATTCTTCTTTTTTCTCTCAATTTTTTTATTCTCCTTTTTTTCCTCAATTTTTTGTCCCTTTTCCTTTTTCTCTTCAATTTTCTTTTCCTTCTCCTTTTCCCCTCAATTTTC
>JAQGBT010005976.1:0-13347 GCA_034698585.1 Disparrhopalites patrizii
CTCTCTCTTTTCCTCTATCGTTCTGTCTCTCCTACTCTCTTTATTTCTCCCACTCAATTTCTCTTTTTATTCTCCGGATCTCTTTCTCTCTCTTTCTCTCTCTTTCTCTCTTTATTTCTCTATCTCTCTCCTTCTCGCTAACTTTCTCTCTCGCTTTCTCTTTCTATCTCTCTGTTTCTCTCTCATCTCCTCTCGCTTTATATTTCTTTCTCTCTCCTTCTCTTTCTCGCTGTCTCGGTCTCTTTCTTTTTCTGTTTATCCCTTTCTCTCTCTTTTCCTCTATCGTTCTGTCTCTCCTACTCTCTTTATTTCTCCCACTCAATTTCTCTTTTTATTCTCCGGCTCTCTTTCTCTCTCTCTTTCTTTACCTCTTTCTCTTTTCCTCTCTATTTTTTTCTTTCTTACTGTTTCTCCCTTGCCTTTCTCCTCGTTGTCTCTCCTCTTCTCTCTTCTATATCTCTCACACTGTCTCGCTCTCTCGCTTTTGTATCTCTTTCCATTCATTTCTTGCGCAATCTACTACTTTTCCCTTTGTATAACTTTGTCGTCCCTCTGATTCTCCCTTTCTCTTCTACAACTCGCTCTCCGTATTAATTAAAAATCTGAGTCTCTTTCTTACACTGACTCACTTTTTATGTTTCATTCCTTTTCTCTCTCTCTCTCTCTCTGGGTCTCTCTTTCTATTAGTAACTCCTCTTTCGCTCGTCTGTCCTTCATCCTTGATTTATCTTTCGTTCCTCCTTGCATTTTCTATGTAATTGTCTCTTCCTCTCCCTTGCTTTCTGGATCCATTTCCCTCATTATATCTCTCGCCCTTTCAATCTCTCTCTATTTCTCACTCTCTCGCTCTTGCTCTTTTTTCTGGATTTTTTATCTCCGTTCTTTTTCTTTCTCTGGTTCTTTTTCTCCCGGTTTTCTTTTCTCTTGCTTTCTCCTTACGTTTGCTTTCGATTTTTCTCCTTGTCTTGCTTTCTCTTAGCTCCCTTTCTTTCCTTTCTTTCTCTTTCCCTATATTTTATTCCTTTCCCATCCGCTCGTTAAGTATCTCCATGTCTCTACCTTCCCGTCTCTATATTTTGATACTTCTCTCCTCTTCCTTCCCTTCTTTTCACATCTCTCTTCCCCTACATCTCCCGTTATAACTTCCGTTCTTGAACTGACCCTTGCTCTCCCCCCCCCACGATCACATTTTGCATGTCTCTCTCTCTGCTCTGTCTCCCTCCATAAGTTTCATTTTTTTATTAGAATCATATAAAATTTTTATTAGAGTCCCAGTGTCTTGTAACTGTGAGCGCGTGTACAAGTATGTGTTAGTGAGAGAAGTGAGTACCGGAGATGAAATTGAGACCCAGATAAAAAATGGTGATTACAGAGAGTTTGAAGTTATAATTAAAAGCACACACACACACATACATATTTTTGAGGTTAAGAGCAGGCGGGGACGTTCGAAGGGGGGAAGTATTGGGGTATTCATTGTAAGTAGTAGGAGAAGTAGTAGTGCTGGTGCATATGTCTGGTCGAGATGGAAGGAGTATGAATGAGTGAGGGGTTGTTGTCGGTGTTCAAAAGGTATGTGGTAGTAATAGTAGTAGTAATAGTAGTAGTAGTAGTAATAGTACGGTAAGAGTAGTAGCAGAGCAGGAAGGGTTAAGTTGCAGGAGGAGGAAGAGGAGGAGGAGAACTTGAGTTTATGAGGTAGCTCCTTTACCCCCAATATTACCAGGACTACTTGCACGACTGTAGGACAATTATTACAACCGCTGCAATTGCCACTGCTCCTACTCTAACTGTTACTTATTCCTACCACGAGCACCATCCAAAAAGCACAAGGACAACGGGTGGGACACTTTACAGTGGAGACAACTTTCTTGGGAAACTTTCTTATTCCATTTTAGGGGTCAGTTTTTGTCTCTCTCTCTCTCTCTCTCTTTCACTTTCCCTCCCTTTTTCCCTTCCCTTTTTCTCTTCTTCTTTCCCAAGTCAATTTTCTTTTCCCCTTTGCCCAACGGGCCACGGTTCTTTATGAGTTCATTTCCCTCCTTGTCCAAAAGGGTTTTTCCCTCTCACATAACATCCGACAGTCCTGTAGGTTTCTTCAAATTTGAGACTTCCTATTTCTTCCAAGGGGGGCTGCCGTGAGGTCAGATTCCATGAGGTCAATGGGGATTGTTTGGACACATGCTTCCATATTTTTGGGCAAAGGAGACCAATTCTTGTCGTGTCTGGATTTTCCTTTCTCCCGGGGGACCGATTTGCAGATTTCAAAATCAGGGTATTTTTCTTGTATATTGGCCCAGTTTTGTCTCTGGTTTTTTTTAATAGAATGCATTTTTTAGAGGTGTCCAAGTGCCTTTTGGGGATGATGGATCTTAAAATATTCCATTTTGGTGGTGATTTAGGAGTTAGGTTGAATCAATTTTGAATCACTTAGCGCGTATTTTTCTTGATATCCAATGTATTTTTTTCTAATGTTTTTTGTTGGGAGTTACTATTTTTTTGTATTTTGTTTTAGAAATATTACTATATTCCCATTTGCCAGTCATTCAACCGCTTACAAAAGAAGGGTAAAGCCAACAAATGCGAAGTGGGACGGATCCTAGCCAAGGTCAGAAGGGAAAAAGCCGGAAAAAATTAATGCGCTCCGCTATTCCTCAAATTACTATGTGAAAGGTCAAGCTATGAAAATGTGGAAGGTGCCAATTGCCAGAGGGAGAAATTTTGGCAGGAAGAAGCAAGGGATATCTTAAAATACTACAAATGGGAGACGGGAAGAAAAAATCCCTTCCCCTTCAGCTGTTTTTCTACGAAAAAAAAAACTGGAGTCGGGGTAACCTAACAAAAAGTAAATTAGTAATTCCAAGAAAAAAGTGATTGGGGAGACTTGTTGGATAGGATTTTTGGAAGGATTTCCGAAAAGATTTTTTCCCCCGTGTAATATTAGGGAATCGCCCAAAAATATTCCGCCGGTTGAAACCCAACCCAATATATCCGGACCCAACCAACGTCCTGTGTTTACACAATCTCACCGGCACATGAATGACCAAGTGAAAAGATCAGAGAATAACACACACACAGATTGAAATCACATGGCTGAAGACACACACACATATCTTTCTCCAGCTTGACACACATATCCTTTGACTATCCAAGCCACACAAATCCCTAACAAACTTTTTCTCCACCTAATTTTACTTTATTTAAAAAACTTACATGTGAAACAAACCCAAAATAACACCACACATTTTCTTCACTGACGCTGCTGAAATACCCGATGTTTCTCACAGAGTAGAAAAAACCCCAGGAATATATCAAGGAGTCTCAATGTCAGCTGTAGAAACAACTGTCAATAGATATTTAACCCTTTCACAGTTTCCCCATGAAATGACAGTTACGGCCTTCAATCAAAAATTTGATGGATAAAATGACTGAAACGTATTTTTTAAACACTTTCAACAATACCAAAAGGAAATGTTAGAAATTGAAATAAAAATATTTGGGCTATTATTAACCCAGAGAAATATGCGGAGAGATGTAATATTCCGATTATATATTTTTTTATTACTGTTTTTTTTCCAAGAGGAGGGCAACTCACATGTGTAGGTTCGGAGGAAGTACACATATTAATCGCACCACTAAGCTCAACTTCTGCCACAGCACTGATGAATAAGTGGAATCAAAGAGGCTCTTATATACCTCGGAACGGAGACGCATGTGCTGGCGGGAGATGTAGTGGAGTAAAGCCGCAAAAGGGAGAGACAGCGAGAAAGAGAGAGAGAAAGAGTGAAAGAGAGAGCCGTGAGTAGAACAGTCACAGACAAGTACACTGTAAAAGTGAGTTCTGAAAGGGACGGGCGGCCAGAGTAAAAAAAAAAGTAGCAGCAACAGACGTTGGAAGAACACGGCTTTGGCTTCAGACCCAGACCTCTTTTTCCTTTTTATCTCTCTCTCTTTCTTTCTATCTCTCCCTCTCATTTTTGTCTCTCTCTCTCTCTGATATTTGCGTGAATGTCCTACTAAAAAACTACAATGTTGTAATGTGCGGGGGGGGGGGAATTTTACATATGGCTACTACATACTCTTTTCAAAAGCCTTCTCTTTCTGTTTTTGAACAACACCTCTCATGTCTACTTCTTCCTTTTTATTCTCCCATGCTTTTTTTGGATGTATTCTTCCTTTATCTTTCACTGATCCTATCTCTTTCTAGGGGAATGTGTGTTCACTTATGTTGCTGTTTTCGCTTCTTGCTTGACCTCTATGTTTTCCTCTCTTTTTTCTCTTTTTCTTTTCTCCTCCTCTTTTGATCATACTTTTGTGTATTTATCTGGATTTTGCACTTTTAATTTCTTTATTTTCATATTTTTCATTCTCTTGCTATTTCCACTTTTCTTCTTGTATTTCTCTATTTCGGTTTTAGTCGTTCTCTTTACGTCTATATCATTTGCTTCCGCTTGCTATCTTGATCGTGCTTTCTGCTCATATTTTTCTCTTGCTATCCATTTCTCTTTTGTGCTTTCTTTCCATCTTCCCCTTGCTTTCTCTTTCCATGGTTTTCTTACTATCGCTTCCATTTTCCCCTTGCTTTCTATTTCTATGGTTTTCTTACTTTCACTTCCATTTTTATTTTTATTCCTCCTTCAATTTTTCTTCTGCTTTCTCTTTTAATTTTTCTTCAGCTTTCTCTTTTAATTTTTCTTCAGCTTTCTCTTTTAATTTTTCTTCAGCTTTCTCTTTTAATTTTTCTTCAGATTTCTCTTTTTCTTTTTCTTCAGCTTTTTCTTTTTCTTCAGCTTTCTCTTTTAATTTTTCTTCAGCTTTCTCTTTTAAGTTTCCCTGTGCTTTCTCTTGTTCTTTTTCTTCAGCTTTCTCTTTTAATTTGTTCTGTGTTTTCTCTTTTTATTTTTTCTGTGCTTTCGCTTTTTATTTTTCCTGTGATTTCTCTTTTTATTTTTTCTGTGATTTCTCTTTTTATTTTTTCTGTGCTTTCTCTTTTTATTTTCTCTGTGCTTTCTCTTTCTATTTTTTCTCTTCTTTTGCTTTTTATTTTCCCTGTGCTTTCTCTTTTTATTTTTTCTGTGCTTTCGCTTTTTATTTTCCCTGTGCTTTCTCTTTTTATTTTTTTCTGTGCTTTCTCTTTTTATTTTTTCTGTGCTTTCTCTTTTTATTTTTTCTGTGCTTTCTCTTTTTATTTTTTCTGTGCTTTCTCTTTTTATTTCTCCGGTGCTTGCTATTTTTTTTTTTTGTGATTTGTATTTCATGTTTCTTTAGCTTTCACGTTTTATTTTTCTTGTGCTTTCTCTTTCCATGTTTTTCTTCTCTTTCCAGGTTTTCACTTTACATTTTTTTGTCCCCTCTTCTTCTTTCTCTCTTTTTTCTGTATTCATTTAGGTCGAGTTGCGTTTTCCCCCGCTTTCTCTCGGTTTCTACCTTTCCCAAGTTCCTCTACAAGTACGGCAAAGTTGTATTCTACTAGACAACAACTTTCTTGTCTTCAGCATCTTTTGATCCTTTTTGTTGCAACTCCTTGCCGTTTTCGTTTGTACTCTTCTTCATTGTCCCTGCTTTTTGTGATATTTTCCTCATTTCTTTCTCTTACTTGTGTTCTTTTTCCTTGCTCTTACAGTATTTTTTAGATTTGTTTCTCCTTTTAGTTTTCCCTCTTTTCCTCACCTCATTTTCATGTATTTTCTCATCAACTTCCATCTCCATATTTTTGTTTACAATTTTTTTCACACTTACTCCAATTGAAACTCGTTTTTTCTTACAACTTCAGTCTTATATTTTGCCCACTCCTATCTTTCAGCATAAAGCAATGGGACTCTGTACATTTGTTTCGTTTGGAAATTGCCTCTATTGAGATGATACAAGCGTATTTGGTATATTCTTCCTTTTATAGCCTTCCTTTTCCCAAATTTGCCCCAGTTGTATGAGATTCTCTGAATTACTGGTGGTAGCTACTCATTTTTCTGTAGATTCCATTCTTTTTTATTATTCATTCGGTCACTTGTCACTTTGTTTTAAGAGCCGTCGTGTTTTTTAGTGAAAGATCGTCCCGACGAGGAAGTTAGATGAGAGGATGAAGCATTAGGGTGGTTTCATCACATTCAAAATATATTTCTAGGGCGACACCACTATACGACTAGTGCACGTCCTATGGAATGCATGCATTTTGTACGTAAGTAAAATCATGCAAATTCATCAGACAGAGGTAAGTATGTATATGTGTATCTGGGTGTACTTTGGCTAAATAGCTTTCTCTATTTTCTTTCGCCGTTGAAAAAAAAATAGAATAAGGTAAGGATTGGAATGAGATAGGAAGAAAAGAAGAAGGTACATTTTTTATTGTATGAACTACATACCTATATCCATACATATGTATGGGTATACACATATACGTGCGCACTCCTCCGTCTGACATAGTTAAGAGGTTGCCGGGTGTAGTTTCTCTCTCTCTCTCTCTCTCTCCTTCTCTTTTTAGCTATTTCTCCCTTTAGTCTCCTTCTCACTTACCTCTCTCTCTCTCTTTTGAACAGTATTTCTATTTCCTGCAGTTTTTTTTTACTCGAGAAGTTTGCGCTTTATTTTGGCTACGTTCCTGGCATACGAGACAAGATGGATGTACATGGGAGGGAAGCTACAATAGAGAGAGAGAGAGAGGGAATATATGTTATAGGTATAACAGGGAAGAAAGCTATGTTGAAACACATGTAGCTTTGTGGCCATTTTATGGAGGTTGGTGCTCATCTCTTCTTCTTTTTCCGGGGCATATTATCATGTCTCGCCTCTAAATACTTGAGTCATTCTTCTTCCACGTTGGTATTTGATGCTATTTGCTTTTCCCCCTTTTCCTAGTCCTTTTTGCTTGTGTGTGTGTAGCTTTAATTTTTTATATATACTCACTGTCTTTTACTGATAGCTTTAGGGTGAGGGAGGAGGGGAAGGAAAAACTGCTATTGTTTTTTTTCCTGGAGAGCGCACGAGGAATAGAATTCCGCTTTCTTCCACTTCCTGCTTTAGTTCGTGGGTTTCTTCATTGTTTCTTCCTCCTGGCTCTTTTCTCCACCGTTTTTTTTTTGATCTTGTACTTTTTCGGTTTTTGTTACTTTCACAGCTCACGCTTTATTTAATCATTTCTTCACCTTTATCTCTTTGCCCCGTTCTCCTACCTCGTCCTGTTTTATCCTTTTTGTCTCCATGACTGAAGGTACAGTATCTCTATGTCTCTCTATTTTTGTCTCTATCGCTCTTCCGATTAAACACTCACTTTCTCCCCTTCTCTCTTTCATTTCTTTGCACAATCTCTTTCCCCTTCTGTCTCTTATATTAGCTCTCCCTTTTTCTCTAATTCTCTCTCTCTCTTCCTCTTATTCCCTGTCTCTTTCAGACTTTCATTCTTAATCCTTCATTCTCTCTCTATCTCATTATCTCTGTCGTTCTCTCTCACTCTCGCTCCATTTCTCTCTCTTTCTCTCCTACCATTTTCCCTTCCTCTCTTTCATTTTCAGTCGCTTTCTTTTTCTCTTCCTGTCTCTCCCGTTTCCTCTCATTTTCTTTTTTTCTCTCTCTTTCTATTTTACTCTGGTTTTTTTATCTCTCTTTCTATTTTACTTTGATTTTCTTTTTTCTCTCTCTTTTTCTTTTACTCTCATTTTCTTTTTTTTCTATCTCTTTTGCTTTTACTCACTTTTTCTTCTTTTTTCTCTTTTTCTTTTCCTCTCATTTTCTTTTTTTCTCTCGCTTTTTCTTTTCCTCTCATTTTCTTTTTTTCTCTCTTTTTCTTTTCCACTCATTTTCTTTTTTTCTCTCTCTTTTTCTTTTCCTCTCATTTGATTTTTTCTTTCTCTTTCTCTCAGTTTTCTCTTTTTATGTCTCTTTCAGTCTCATTTTCTTTTCATTGTTCTCTCTCCCGTTATCTTTACAATTTCTTCTCCTTTTTTCCTTTCGCATTTTCTCCGCATCATTTGTTTCCCCGAATGTTATCTGTATCTGTCCCTTTGCCTTGCACCTGCTACTATTTCGATTTTCACCACTTTCTCTCTCTTTATTTGCCTCCATCTTTAGGCTGTACTGTCTCCCACTAATCTTTCATGTATCTGTCTCTCTGTCTCGTTGTGGGTTTTTCTCTGTTTCCTTTCTGTCTCCATCCGTCTTTCTCTGACTATCCTCTTATTTTATGTGGTCAGTCTTCTTCTGTCTGTAATTGTCTCCTGTTTTTCCCCAAATCTTCTTTTTCTCTTCCTTTCTGTATGTTGCTCCTGTTTTCGGTCAGTTTAACGGTATTATTTTGATTTGAAATAGTTTAGTTGTACACATTCTCTATCACCCTTTCCCACCCTGGCCTTGTCTCTCCGTCCTTCTTTTTTTGAAAGGTCTTGTCCTCGAATAATGCCTCCTATCTACGTATCTCTCTCTCTCTCTTCCTTTACTTCCTGCACTTTTGAGTGCAAATCCTCGTCATTGTCACTGTCATTTCCCTATTTTTGTGGGCTTCCCTTATCCTAGTCCTCAAACCTTGGATTCTTCGCCTCGTCTCCCATTGTAGTTATTCCCAAGTAATCTTCCTTGGATCCCAGCCTTTACATGAGGATGCTCCTCTCTCGTGTAGATTCCGATTCTTCTCCAAATCCTCCTCCAAATTCACACTTTCCCCAAAATCCTTCCCTCCTTTTATGTTCTTTTTCTTTCATATTATACCCTCCGACTTGGTTTTCTATGCTCCCTCCACTCCTTCTATCCCCCTATTCCTTCCTCCTCCCGAAGATCCTCCTTTTCTTCTTTTTCCCTCCTATCACTTTTTTTTTCACAATTTTCTTTGAGTCTTAAGAGGTTATATTTTTTTTCTCCTGTAGAACGGACAGGGTCCATTCGGGTGAGCCGAGGCTTCTTTTCTTCCCCTCTGTCTTTTGTGTCTTTCTTGGCATGTTTCTCCCTTCTTTTTTCCCTTCATTCCATACGTTTTTTTTCTGGCTCTGAAACCTTCCTTTTTTTCTGGTCCAGATTCCTTCCTACGTCTTATTTCCCTGACTTTTGTTAGTCACAGCGGTGCAGAACAGGTGCTGTCTTGGTTGGAGCCTTTGATTGGAGGGAATTTTTTTTTACCAAACGGCAGTATTTTCGAAGGCACGTGGCTATCGGGAAATGACGGAAGAATTTTCTTTTGAATGTGAAAAATGAAAACGGACAGTCTTATTCCCTTTTTGCTTATTCTTTTTCCATTATTCCATGTAATTAGACAGATAATTACAATTAAATAGTCAACTTCACTCATTTTTTAAAGCAATTTTGCGTATTTTTAAGGAACAATTACTTGTTTTTTTTTGTGCACGGAATCTCCTTTTCTATCCAATAATACATGTATTTGTATGTCCATTGTTTCCGGACATCACGTGACTTTCTCACACACCCCTAATTTTTTTCCTCCCATTTTTTGTGTGTGTATCCCTGGCGTCCATGAGGTTACGTGATCTGCCAAAAAAGGTTTCCAGCACCTCCTATTTCCCCTGGCTTTCATTTCTCCTCCAATCTCTTTTAAGTTACTCCAAAAAAAAGATTTTTGCTTTCCTTCTCTTTGTTCCTTTCTGTCCCCTGATTTTTTTTTTTGCCTTTGCAACTGCTATTTTCTTTGGTTACCGCCTTTGAATTATTATTCTAGATTAATTCACTACAGCATTATTATTTTAAGCCCGATCCTCTTCCCTCCTCACACTCCCTCTCATTCCCTTCATCTTTTTACCCTTTATAGTTTCCTGTTAATTAAATCCCAGGGAAAAAAATCCTTTTCTTCTTCTTTTCCATTCAGGTAACATTAGTATTTCCCATCTGCCACCTCATTGGTTACTGCTTGTGCCTCCAAAGGAGAGAAAGCCGCACTCATGGCTTTCTTCCTCTTTCTCTCTCCCTCACTTCTTTTCTTTCCCTCCCAAAAAAAAAAGCATGTAGAGAGGTTGTATTTTTGGCATAAAAAATGTATACGTGTGTGTACAACCCCATGTTCCTCTCGTGTGGTCGAAGGAGAGGGGAGATTAGGGTGGTATACACATAGAAACTATTATTATTGTATGAGTGTTAAGAACTGATTATAAGGAAGCCTCCCCTCCTCTCCTCGTTTTTCCTCTCCTATCCATCCAAGAGAGAAAGTGAGACAGGAAGAGAAGATGAAGGGGTAGTAGGAAAAGAGAGAGAGAAAAAAAACCGCTTGTATCAATTTCTCTCACACGTGTGTCCTCCACCGCCTATTCCTTCCCCTCCGCCTCCTTCCTGGACTTTTTTCATAGAGGAGAGGAAAGCATGAATAGATGAAAGTAATCGTTTCCGACTAAAAACTCTCGTGCTTCCCCTCTTTCATATCTATACTCTTTCCTCCGGTTCCCTTCCCACCTCCGTCTTCTTCACTCCTTCTTGGCTTCTGTCAGTTCCTGTACATCCGACCGAGTGGAAGTCAGTGTCCGGAGTCACTCATTTATTTTCTGGATTCCAGCTCCACACTTTCCCTTCATTCCTTTTTTTTTTTGCTCCTTTTACTTTCACTCTTTTCGTACGTGATTTTCTCCGGTTTTAATTGCGACTATTCTGCCTTCTATTTTTCTTCCGATTTTATATTTATTTTTAATTCCTTTCTTTTTTCTCCTTTCTATCTTCTCTCTCTTTCTCTGCTCCTTTCTATCTTCTCTCTCTTTCTATGTTCTTTTCTCTCTTTTCACCCTCGGTGTCACTTCTCACTCTTTGTCCCTTTATATCTCTGTATTTTTCTCTCTGCTTGCCGTGTTGACTCTCCTTTTCTCATTCTTGTACATATCGTTTATTTTATTTTTGCCGCTCTCTATTTTCATGTTTATCCTTGTCTCTTTATTCTCTCTCTCTATTTTCATGTTTATCCTTGTCTCTTTATTCTCTCTCTCTATTTTCATGTTTATCCTTGTCTCTTTATCCTCTCTTCCTCTCTATCTTTGTCTATTTACAATTTCTCCTTTTCTCCTTTTCTCCGTCTGTTTACCTATCTTTTTTCTTTCTCTTGTTACTCCGTCTCTTCTCTAATCTTCTCTCCTTTCTGTTGTTTCTCCATGTTTCTCTGGATTTTTTCTTCTCCCCAGTAATTTCATATCCTTTGAATCTCAATTTCTTCTTCATTTTCTTCCTTTTTCTTGGAATCTTTAGTTCTCCGTATCTCGTTTATTCTATGTATTTCACCCTCTCCCTCTCATGATTTGCCTTTTTCACATAATTTTTCGTGTCTTTATTTTTCGCTCGTCCCTGTTTTTATTTTGCCTCTTTCCCTTTTCATCTCGCATGGTGTTCTCTTTGTTATTTCCGTATTAATCTCCCATGTATTCCTATTTCTATCTCCTGTTTGATTCCTTCTAAAATCAACTATGCAATGCCTTTTCAATGGACTTGCAATGGACTTTTCAATGACTCATGTGTCCATCCTGAATAGTAACTTTTGCATTTGCATCCCTAAAAATGGTTTTTGAGTGACGTCTTCCCGAAATATTTCTCTGTTCCCTCTTGACATGTTCTGACTTTGTTTTCTGACTTTCTTCTTTTTTGTTGCGGTGACCCCACCGACATTATATGTCCCTATTTGTGATTGGTTTCTCCTTCTCGAATTTTCCGATTTCTTCCCCCTCCCTGGATTTTTTTCCATGTCCGTCATTACATTTGATCTGCTTTCCCTTCCTACACGTTCCACTTCCTTTTTTTCTACATTCTTGTAATTTCTTTTGTAAAAGTCTTGACTTGGTTTCGTCTTCCTTTTCCCCACCACATTTTTCCCATTCGTATTTTTTTGTGGGTATGTTACAGTGTGCAAACTGTTTCACCTTCTATGGATGTAATAGCTTCATGAGGGGAGAAAGGCGAACGTGGCAATGTGAAAGTATTTCTACCCATACTAATTGCGTTCTCTCTCCCTCTCACTTACAAATTCCAGTCATTCCACAAGTCTGTTGGAGTGGTATATGCTATATAAAGTACGACTGTGGGTGAATTCTCCATTTATTTATTTTTTTGTGGGGGGAAGTCTACCCCTTTTCCCATCATTCCCTACTCTGGTATGAGGCTCATATTCTCAAAACCTCAGAATTTTTATGTTTTCCTCATGTGTGGAATGAAAAAGGGGGGAATTCTTTTGAGATTATAGATATTTATACACATAATTATGAGCAGAAAATATTTACCCGCACCATTACTACTTCTTTTACTAGTAGTAGCCGCCATTACTAATGAAATGGAAGAGCATTCTTAGCATACTTGACAAATTTTCTCCTTTTTGGATCTTTGATTGCCTCAAATTCTTTTGGGGGTCATTCTCCCGTGTCTTGTTTTTTCCTATGGAGGTGAACCGGACTTTTATATCCATTAAATTTGTAGGTAATGTACATGCACACACTTGCACTTTCGCACTTTCTTTTGAACCAATGAGTATGTAGGTACAACATATTTCCCTTGATGCATCTCCACTGTCTTTTTCCCTTATTTTTTTGTGGATAATATACCCACGTGTTTTTTTTTGTTTCTTTAGCATTCTACTTTGTACTCACACTATAAATGCGGGAAGGGAAGGAATAATCTCAGGAATTCCTTTCCTCGTGTGCTGACTAAGCATTCCCCCCCCCGATTTCCTCCTTTCTTTTTGTTTTTTCCCTTTCACAGGGGTTTATCTCGGGAAGGCTTGTGGGGAAACACACCACAATATTGTTTTCCCTTTCACTCTGAGCGTATGCATGACGGGATGCCAGTGTGAGTGAAGGTTTTACCTGGAACTTTCACCGCCTCCATTTTAAAAGAAGCACGCTGCTGCGTATGAAATGTGACAAGAATTTCTTTATTCTCCTCCAGTTCCTCCTTTTTCGACTTGTGTCTGCCTCTATTCCAGCTTGTATTTTTGTTCATTGAGTCTTTATACTCCCTTGTTCTTTCTTAAATTGTGGGCTTACTTTCATTCCTTGGCTTTTCATCTACCATTCTTTTTGTCCGGATTTTTCTGTTCTACGTAGTTTGTAAAATTGTGTTTTCCTTGACGTTTGCTTTTTCTAACTGTTTTCTATCCGTTATTTTTTGCATCATTCCGTTTTATTTTCTATTAATTTCACTTCCATTTCCCCTTCTGCTGTATCTCTTTCATCTGTGTTTGTTCCTTCTACGTTTTTTCTCCAATTCGCTTTTATTTGTTCATCGATGTCTCTTCAGCTTTTTATTTCCTTCTTTCTACGATTTTTTTCAATTTCTCTCCGTTTTTCGGTTTCTTATCTTCAGCGATTTCTTTCAATTTCTTTCCGTTTTTCGGTTTCTTATCTTCAGCGATTTCTTTCAATTTCTTTCCGTTTTTCGGTTTCTTATCTTCAGCGATTT
>JAQGBT010005977.1:0-13345 GCA_034698585.1 Disparrhopalites patrizii
CATATCTAATAATAATAATAACATCTCCCCTTTCCTTTGATCCTTTCGTCTTCTTCCTTCTTTGTGGGTTGAGATAGTAGACACAGCTTATTGATATAGAGCACACTTACCGCACCACAAAGAACACCCTGCCCCTTTTTTTTTCTGTACACAAGTGACGCTGAAAGTGTGATAATCGTCAAGTCAGCGATTATACACAGCAGGCCTTTATTATTTCAGTCACAAAATACAAAAAAAAAGAGTGCAAAGGTAGACAAAATAGATAATGAGGTGGTTACACGAGAAATGCCTATTTTCATTTCTCCCCTCTGAAAAATTAGGTTAACCTGAATTTAACGTCATTGTCTTTCCCGTGAAAGACTTTGTGTCTCTATAAGTAACATATTGGGGAGTTGAGAAGATAATTTATTTACTGGGAAGATATTGATATGTACGGGGTTATAGTCTTCCCCATTCAAGTCAAATTTGGGAGAAGGGAACTCATCTTCTCAAGGCGTGAATGAAGGTCTCCACATAATCGGAACTCATTTCCAATGCATTCGATTATACACCCATGGAGGTTTCTTTTTACAGGAAGAACTTAATGCATTCATGGATACTTTGAAACCTCCAACAAGTCTAAAAATATATGGTTAATTCCATGCAAATGCCTTGCGACAGGGGAAAAACGGGATTATTAGATGCACCACCATGGTTTTTTTTGTGACTTGGCTTGTGCCTTGGCATGCTCCGCCGGCAGACATTATTTTTTATCCATGAAAGGGAATCATGATGATGAAAGCCCGCATAATAATAGTAAGAAGGGGGCCGGGCACAGAGAGTAATAAAGGTGTAGAAAGCACACGTGATGAGTTGTGACATTTTTTCCCCTTTTTCTCTTCTTGTTTTACTATTACAAGTGCCACCAAAATGTTCAACTTCTTCTTTTTATTATTGACATTGCACACAGAAGGTAAATACAAGGAAAGGAATTTTAAAATATAAAATTTGTTAACATGATGTAACAATCCAAGGTCTTTTTTGGTATTAATATTTTTTATTATTATGGCATTTCAGTGCTAGTATTGAGTGACTTGTCCTTTGAAAAACGCTTTCACATTCACAATTCTAAATATTGAGTACTTGCATTATGGCATTTTTTATTCCCTTTTTTAGTCTTCAAGATTATTAGGAGTATAGTATTACTGTGTTTTTCATATTATTGTTATTATTAAAATATTAACAATTTTTTTCTTTTTGCTTTTGTTTTTTACAAGAAACAAAAAAAAAAAGATTTAATCCCATACAATCGATTTTGTTTTCTTCTAAAAACGTTCAACCATTTCGATGTTGCATTGGAGCCCTTACAATCTCCTTTCGTTGTTGTTGCTGCTGCTTTGTTCTTCTAGTTCGGGCAAGAGTGATATTCTTCTTGGCCATCAGCTGAAAGAGAGAGAAGAATGCAAAAAAACAACAACTGGTTCAAGTGAGCTCATTCTGTCGTCACATGGATGATGATGTTGTTTTAAGCGCATTTGACAATCTAATAATTTTGAGGGGTACGTCCACAAGCAAAAATTACATAAGCGCAGTTGGAAAAGAAATGTACTCGAAGGAAATAAATGAGTTAAGTCCACCTACGCGAGGACAATTAAAAGCATTTTACAATTTGGTAAATGAAGAAACTAAATTTTTATTACAAGCACCAACATTGGTCCTCCGTATGAACACATTCCCAACAATTATTTTTTTTGTGTGAACTTCTGTTTTTTTAACATTATGGAACTTATAGATGGTCAAAAAACCATTATCTACCACTATGGACACTTTTATACTTGTTCAGGGCAATAAGGCAACTTCTAAATATGCAATTAAAGGCAAACACAAAAAGCCGTAGACACCCGTATATGCATACCTAATATATGTATGTACACCTATGAAAAACAATAATTTCCCCTCCAAGCCCTTTGTACTGGGCGGAAGCGAAAGGATTGAGTATATGACAGCAAAACTTCTCTGTGCTAAAGGAATAATTACCTGATGGTGCCAAAAACTACATTGACCAGTCCGTTTGCCGAACATATTAAAAGCTACTCTTTTTAAAATTACCATCCAACAACTTTTCTTACCATGGACTTATAAGGTCATACAAAGGGATGAAAAATGTTTTGGGGGAGAAGGAGTTGTCATTTTCTTTAGGTGTACATGATACAGAGAACAAAGTCAAAAAATGAAGGGAAAAAAATACGTATATATTTCGAAAAAAAATAACAACTACTATGGCATGAAGCATATGACATGAGTTAATCATAATTATTATCGAAAGAGTGTGAAGCTGAGAAAAGTGGAGGAGAAAAAAACCGGTAATAAAAACATATATGTGTACATACCTCTGCTACAAAGTCTGTGTAGACAATATGGTTATGGGAATTTTGAGCTTTCCTCGGATTGGCACCAAAAGAGTAACCCCGCGTTCTGAGCTGAGCAATTTGTTGGGGTGACCTAAGGATGGGTTGTTGTCGAATTGACTGCGGCGTCTGAAGACCCCAATGTATGGCAAAAATTGGTGTGAGGACAAGGAACTTCCATCCCGTCACTCTTGCCTCCAACACCTGCGGACACACACAATATTTTTATTATTAAAATACATAAAAGGCTGACGCGACATCCTCACCTATTACATGGCTCATGTACGCACAAATAATGTATGTACACACTTGTATATAAAAGGATTGACTGATTGGCATTTCATTAGGTTTCTGTAGGGACCTCAAAGAGGAACAAAATATACCCCCCAAAAAAATAATAAGGGAGCGAATAACAATGCGGATTTGTAATGGCTCAAAACCTGAGACAAGGAGAGGGTGTTGCTTCAGTATATACAGACCATTTTGGCAGGAGACTAGGACAAGCGGAAAAAAATTGCCTTCAGTATTATTACAGCTTAACCCAGAAATGGTTGTGCATGTCCATTCAAAATATGGTGTGGAGTATTAAAGAGAGAAAAAGAAGAGGAAAAAAAAAGTCCATGGCAGGAGGGGGACAAGGCTTGAATTTGAATTAAATTGCTCATTTCATCAAGTTCGAGGCTTAATAGTGGTAAGTTCTTCACTTGGGTTTTAACTTGTAAAAGATATAACATGTATTTATGTGCTTGTACAGGTATAACTCTGCCGTATGCGGTACAATACAAATCACCTTGTCTCAATACTCCTCATACTTGGAGAAAGAAGATATTTCAAAACGTCGCTCCTTGACAAGGGCCCACTACACATAAGTGGAACACCCTACTCTTGCGGTTCCTTTCCCTAGAATAATCAACCTTCTTGCATTCATAATAATATCCCGATGTATTTTTTTTCTCACTAATTTTTTCACTGTAGGAGTGACAACCACTCTATTTGCATAGTATCGGGCTAATAAACAGAGGTCTTTCCCCCCACTTTTTCTTGGACCCATTTGCTTTAGTCACAGAAATCCGCACACGGCGATCAGCTGTTTGCAATACAAAAGTAATACTGAACTATTAATGCTATTTTTTTTTAGGGATTTATGTATACGTCTGGGCTCCTTTTTCTCCGTCAGAGGAAACATGCTACAAGGCTTGAGATGTCAGAGACAGTCAATGGTGCAACTTGTGTACACTTTTGGGGGCAAAAACGTGTTACTATGTATATGGATGCACCTGCAAGCCACTTGTATTCCTTTTGAAGGAGTATTGAAGAGAGAAAGCCAGAGAGATAGACAGAGAGAGAGAAGAAAGGTATTTTCGACAGATAATGGAAGTGCGGATTTGGTTGACTTTAATCGTACATAATATAAGAAGGCCCGTTGTGTCGCCTAACTTTGGATGTTCTATCTGTATATGAGCTTTATGGGTGTGCTCCAATGCTTGTTCAGACGCACACATTCGAAATTTGGTACAATTTGGTAATATCCTTAATTTCAAGAATACTTGCCGCAAGGTGAGAGAAAAAGAGAAAGAGAGAGAGAGAAAAGGAGGAGAGATAAATAAATATATCAAAAAAGTATAATATTTCTTTTTTCTCTGTAATAAGACACTCACCTGTGAGCTTCGTGTGAATCCGTAGCCAATAAATCGTTCATCATGTGCTGGAATGACATCAGAGCTAAAAATTTCACGGACACATCTTTTTTAGCGTTGTGTACCAAAGAGATTTATTAATAATTGTGAAATGAGACACACCATGAAGTCATTAAATGTAATAGGAGAGTCCAAAAAATAACGTCCCTTACTACTCCCCTTTCTTCTTATATTTCACACATTACACACCTGCCCGTGTTAACAATTTTTTCAAATTAAAAATGTACATTCTGCATGCATAGGAAATAAGTATTGACCAGGACGACAAATTGCATGGAAATACACACATCCTTGCAGAAAAGTGCATTGTGAGCTATAAAAAGACTTTTTTTTTCCAGTGTCACGGCAACTTGACCTTACCCATTGGGGAATGTGGACTTATTTGTTTTTTTCTATACATCGGACACTCTATCTTTAGCCATGACAAGCCTTTTATTCCCAAAATAATGATATAGGACCAAAAAAAGAATTGTAGTAAAAAGGAAGTCGAGCATTTTTAGATGTGCTTATGTACATATTTGACTGAACTCTCCCCCCCCCAAAATGACATTTAAAGAAATCTTTGAGGAGCGGAAAGATTTAAAAAACATATGTACACATTATAAATACATAAAATGCGACCCAATACATAAAACAATATATATCTGGAGCCACCACCAGGCTAAATCCCTTCACACTTGTTTACATAAATTATTCACGTCGCAAATTGAGTCATCTCTCCTACTCTGTGAGTGTGTGTGTGTGCGTGGAAAGGGTTATCTGGACGGTGATGATAATATACAATATTATTATATTATTTCTCAGAATTTTTTTTTACACAGAAAATACCGGAGGGCAAGAAATGGTCAAGGCGCTACTAAAAATGGGAGATGAATTAATTACAAAGGGGGAGGGGGAGAAGAAAAAAATGACCAACCTGACATAAAAAGGCTCGTAATGATTCATCCGTGTGTCAACCATATGTGAGATTCGTACAGGCTCCTCATCCACATACGTGCTAACCCACCTGGAAGATCAAGAAGGTAAATTATATCTTTTTTAACAGAGATAAGATCAGCAATACCAAAGTATGAAAGGAACCTCCTGGCTTTTTATTATTGGAAAGATATAATTATTCTAAAATGATCATCTTGACCATCATCTCAAGGGGGTATTGGAGTCAAGAAAAGACGTTTACAAATGAAGATGATACCATATTGATTAATAAAAAAAAATTTGATCTGATCCCGGGGTGCAGTAGCAGATCATTTAATTTAAGAAAGACATGAGCGTATATAGTAGTCAGCAAAGAGGAATAAGTAATTGATGATAATGACCAAGTGACAGCTGCTTTGAAGATAATATAGGTACATAGCATGAGAACATTTTTTCGCGGTCTCGGCTTGATTTATGCCCTTTACCAAAGGGACGGTGGTAACATGAGAACTGACGCCATATTATTATCATGAGAGAAAGAAAAAAACTGGATTATGACAACGCGAAAAAGTGCGTGTGTATATATATTGACATATGTATATACTTATAGATAAACAACTGGCACCTTCCTCAGCTTTCTTATTTTACCCTTCATAAGGATACAAACACACATCCTTGTATTTACGAAAAAAACGATGTTCTCAATAACAAGATATTCTTTCTTTAAAAAAAATATATTCACTACATTTCTATGTCATTGATCCTACGCGAAGGATATAATATGAAAACTGACAGAATGTGCATGGCGGAAGAAAATGTTGAGAGAAAAAAAAATTGTGATGCAAAAAAAAGGAACGAAGAAAGAAATCTTGGAGACATACATGGAATAATTAGTGGCCCAATGTCCAAATCGGTAGATCTTTAAATGGAATTGTCGTGCCAGACCACTGTTAGCGTATTCTATTAATTGACGCTTCGTCTCTGGATACCGAACTGATCTCTCCAACTCATAGACAGGAATCACGAACGCGCACCTTCGATTTTCGACAGTCACATGGAAAGACAGACACAAAAAACAATTGTACAGACATAAAACATTGATGGAGCATAAATAAAACTGAGTACAAAATAAAGAGAGAGAGAGACAGCAAATACTTTCCCTCCTACTTTTTTTATAGCTTCGGATGAAATCTCATCGCTACGAAGATACCATGAATACTCAAGCAAGAATTTAGTAATTTTGTCGATGGTATATACATATTCTTGATCATTCACATTGATGACTCGCCAGAAATAATTTCTTGAAAATCGTTTGGAGGCAAAAAAGCAAATTAGCAGAAATATCCCTGACACATATTAAGCTTCTTCGCTCTGCCTCTCCCCTTTTAATTGGACAGAAATACTTCTCGTTTCTACAACTGAGGAGGACTTTCACTGTGTTCACACTGGGAGTAAATCCATACATGTAATTTGGACGTTTTGTACAATAAAAATGTATATATAGTATATAAGCTCATAAACAACGGGCGCAACTAGCTCTGATTGGTAATTCTAATTTACCTGACAGGGCTACTTTGTTCCCCTGTACTATAAACATGACAATAAAATTTAACATAAATTCCACAAAGGCTCCTTGCGTCGGTGAGTCAGAATCGAAATTTACATAATTAATCAATTTAACTCTTCCCACCATCTTCGCCATTGCATCTCTTTGCCCATTTGGAAATATTTGGACCATACATTTCATTGGGAGAATAATAAGAGGGAGATGTGCGACCACCCCATTTCAACACCATGCACGTTCACACAAAATGACTGTAGTCCTGGGCAAATAAACTTACTTGGAACATTTGGAGCTAGGACTTTCATAGAATTCTTGGAGGAGAAGAGATGAATTTGGACGAGGTATTATATCCACATCTGTCATGAACACCCAGGATGTTGGACAAGTCTGTAAAATGGGAAGAAGTGCAAAATAAAATACATTCAAATAAAAATTATGTTGCTACTTGGTATAATACATAAGTAGTATGCGTATCCTTCCTCTTTTCTATGAAATCAAGCCATATCCACTCTCTTCAACAGTAACAAGACACAGTAACATTTAAAAAAAAAAGAATCCTGTAAAATCATTATGAGCATGTTGTTTTTTTCAATTTCCTGAACATGTACGTAGTAGCTGCATGGGCACAGATTTTTTCGTAAAAAAAAAACTAAACCACAACCATAATCACTCGTAAAGATGCGGAATCCTATAAATCCATTCACCACCAAAGTCTCTCATCTGTATGGTTTCCTCACCACCTCATTCTTCCCCATTGACTCCTTATGAGTATGTGCTATTCCTGTTGAGTGCATATAAAATATTTAACCATGTAATCGACCACATTATTACACCAAATCGTTCTCAACCTGTACATTTTTCCATCGCTTCGTAGCCAGTCTTGTTTCGTTATTTCCCTGAAGAATTCTCGAACATACGTTTTTTTTACCCTCTCTCCTTCTCTCTTTCACCCTCTCAAACGTTACCGCACGCATTCTTCTAACGTAATTTCTTTTGTAGTTTTCTAGGTTTCTAAGAGACGCGTCAAACCTTATCACTTCCTCTTTCTAAGGAGGCAACTTTTTTTTATCGTTTAAAGTAAAAAAAAAAATACCTCTTTCCCTTTATTGGGTTCACTTAGTTTCCTTTAAGTTGACAGTCAATACTAATATGTATAGACGTTGCGGTTGTTAGAAAATAAACTTTGGTGGTTTATCGTATAGGAACTGTCGCATTTCTCTTTTCCTGGTGGATAGTTCCACATTCTTGTCTGTTATTATGTGTTACGTACAGCTAGACATTTGTACTGTCTTGTGAGATGAATTGTACCTGTAGCGACGAAGAAGTGTGATATCACCTATGGGGAGCATCATATTTTTGTTAGGGGGATAAAGCTCTTTTCGAAAATAAATCAATTCGGTGATAATTGGCATCCACCGCACTTTGAATGTGTGTATTACGACATATACAATATCCTCTAGTGTCATCCCTTTCTGTTCATCCTACAATGGTTAAAAGGAAAAATTCACGTATATTCATATGTGGCTATAGAACACCAGAAAATAAGGAGTTGCCTGACTGTCCATAGGTCATTAAATGCAACATTCTTCCCTCGAATTAATGAGATACGAGGCTATTTAATTCCACTGATGCACATAATACACATACAGTCGTACAAGTAATTGGGAAATGCGTGGGGGGAAGTTGATCTTGAACCAATGATTTATATACATTCGTACTTGGTAACTTTTGGTCCCATGGCACATAGGATATTTTACAAATACGGAGGAACACATCCCATTCCATTATCTCTGTCGATGTATAATGGCAGTATTAATTATTAAACCCGTGCACGCAGAGAATGTTATACAGATTTATTTTGTCCCTGTATGTATTCACGTATAGATAATTCCCTCTCTCTCCCCTTAAGCTGAAGAAATGCTATTATAACGCTCCGTTCATCAACGATGCGGAGTGTAATATCCTTATACCCCAGCAAATTATAAGCCTTCAAAAAAAATTAACTTTTTCGCAACAGCAGGTAGCTCGTGAAATTTCTGGGTGTCATCCATAAATTTTCGCAAGACAGCCACATTTAATAACAAGCTTTGGGGCAATAATAATTATTAGAAGCTCCATATAAATCCTACTAATTAATCGAATATTGCAATACTATTTTTTTTAGCTTTTACTCAAATGGGAATTAGTCGGGGGCTCAGCCATGAGATAGAAATGGATAAGCCCGGAAGCACTAAATTGGATCGTAGATCAGATACATTTTAAACGACAAAATGTACAAGTTACGGATGAATACAGAATTAATGTATGTATGCCAATTTCCTCTCTTGGAATTCATTTATGGGCATTTTCTGCTGGAAAGAACCCTTAATGCTATCGACATCACAAAATAGGCAATGTGTAGAAATTGACATAAATGCATTTTGGATTCCTAAAAGATACCGGATTTCCGTAGAAAATTGTACAATTTGTTCTCAAATTTAATCATTTCGTCGTTTAAAAATTCAAAATGACCAAGTCATATCGAATTAACGACGATTTACTCAATCTTGTGACAAAAATCGGTGCCATTTGCCTTAAATGACCATCTGAAAGAATCAAAATATTGAAAGCACGGTGGTTATATTTGCCACGTGGGGTCTAGCCCGGACTGCGAAAAAAGCATACATATAACCAAGTAATTAATTTGTATCTAACAGGTAGCCACCAGCATTTCGTTCCAAGGCTAAAAGCACGGTAGTAATTTTGTATTAACCTCCGAATATGACTATGGGCATATTACTAAAAAAAAATCAAAATACAAGAAAAACTGGAAGTAAAAAAAAAAAGTAGTACGCAGATATCCTTCACCTGTTGTGAAATGCAGCTGGTGCAATTATGACAATGCATACTTAATGCATGTTCGAGTTTCTTCTGCACGGTATCTGTCGAAAAAAAAAGTATGTACACGCGTCAGGAGGGGAAATAAAATAGGAGAGGAAAAGGTGTTACAAGCAGTAGAGCCCAAAAACAACAAGGGAGAGCTTCAACCACAGCGTAAATCAATTATGAAAAAACCTCTTCTGGGTGGGGGTGGATTAGTATAGGAAAAATAATACTATATGCACATCTGTATTATTTTATGAGTATACATATATATTACATCTTTGCTCAAGCAAAGCACTGTTTGATTTCACTCTCACTCTCCTTTGAATCTCACGGCATGATGAGATGGTGAATTTACTGGTAAGAATCCAAAGCTTTCTTTACGCAATAATTCATACGAAGGTTTGAAAAACAAGCTAGAGGGAGAGACAAAAAAAACATGGAATAATTTACCTCTGTTTACTTTTCTTTTCATACCTATGTACCATTAATGTATGCTAACACTTTATGATGACATGGGTTGCTATAAACATTTTTACTATGTCTATATATATAACCTACAACATTGTTACTTTAGTAATTCCTGTTGGTTGTCTTTTTACGAATGAATTTTGTGCGTATGGGACGGTCTGTACACTCTATGTATTGGATCTATGCCTTTTTTTTATTACTATGATTTTTTACGCACCCATGAAACGATGGAAGAGTAAATGTAAACCGCCCAATGCGTTGACACTTGTTTTCTGAAAACATTTTTTTTTAAATACATATTTTGAACCGTGTCAATTTTACCAACCAACGCAACTCGTGAATTGATCTCACACACTCACGCATTCATGTTTAGCGCATCTGTGCCAGTGAAAAAGTATCCTGTGAGACTCACACTCATCATGGAAAACTCGCACGTTGTTTTTTATCTCCTTCTTTCCATGCAACATATAATTGACCTCGCAGGTATTCCTTCACTTGAACGTGTCTACTTTTTCATTTTCTCTTATATAATTCTCTCAAAAAGGTTAATGCAGTGCCAGATCACTATAAAAATATTATATCCATATGTATATCTACACCGACTCTTGCTCTCATTGAATTTTTGCGAGTGGGAATATATTAGAATTTTGCTATCACCCACAAAATTTTCATTTGCTTTCCAATGCAGACTAAAAATTCTCAAATATTTCCTCCCGTATGAAGACTATGAGCGGTCTCCATGTAACACTTTTATTGGTCCAACTTCATATTTACTTTAGCACAAGCTCACACGTATAATTATAGGAAAACTCGTAGTAATAATTCCCTTGGAGAGTGAATGGATTCTTCTAATTGTGGGGAGAAATTATGTAAGCCTTATCATTATATAGCTAAGTAATGCAAGTCACTGATTTGTGGCGTTAAAAAAATACGAAAGCTGAAACCAGAAGCGTGCTCACAAATCATAGTAAGTTTTCTGCACGAATACAAAAAAGTTTAATCGAAGGTGTTCTATAGGAACAAAAAGGAATTAACTGGGAAGACAGAATTATTTGATGGGGTGAAAAAGAAATGAAAATTCATTACCTTTCTAGCAATATTGCGCATATGGTTTTGAGGATACAAAGCACCTTGATCAATTCCGTCAGGTAGTAATTTTTTCATTAGCAAAGAGAGGAACTCTATGGGCTGACCACATGGATGCTCTTCCCAGGGGGTGAAGTCAAATCGCGAGCTGTCATTATTGAATGAATTTGTTGGATCATAACTCACAGGCACAGTCACGTGGATCGAGACGGTTTGAGTGAATAATGCACTGCATCTTTGCATGTACACGACGAACAAATTGAGGATAACCCATTCGTCGGGTGTTCGCAGGTACACTGCTAATGAGATCGGCCCCAGCCATTTTTCCGAAACTTCTCCAATCGACGATATTCGATCGATGGAACCCTGAAAGGAATCGTCCAAAAATTTATCTCCTTGAATGAACAATATACTAAATGCATTTATCATGTTTTAATTTTTTTTCTTTTAATTAGTTTATCCCATAAAATATTTGAGCAAAAGTATCTTTTTCATTTGATAGGCTTACGGAGAAACTATGTAGATTAATAATATGGAAACAAAATCATTTTTTATGTCTTCTGTGTGCCCTTTCTAATAAACTTCCTGGAAATAAATAGCTGCAAATGCAAATAGGTGCTAGAATTTTTTAATACATATTATATTATTCATTTATATCGTTTATTATATCATTTATATGCATGACTTGACCCAATCGCTGTCTGTTTTTGTCCCCAAAAATAATTGTACACATTCCATTTTTGCTAAGGAGTCAAGTGTTACGGTCTAAAAAAATGTGGGCATACCGGTAGTTACTTGTTACTGTGTTACATAATGATGACTTGCAGTCACAATGTAATATGAGCTGTCTTCTTTAAATACATAATGGCCTACTTCCCTGGAAATTGGCGTGTAAAATGGTTGATTTGTGTAGCATTTAATACATAATGCACATTGCTTTCAATGAGGTTTAGTAAATTGAACTTCCTCTTTTTCCTCGACACAAAACCTTCTCTCTCCTTCCTTTCTAAAGACGATTCTCATCTCCACGTTGTTTTGCCCCAAATTTTATTGCGTGAAGGAAATGTACTGGGTGCCTGCTGTGACTCTTGAGGCATACGTAGGTTTTGCGATGCATTTTCATGAAGCACAGATTTACTCAAAAATCTGTATTATTCACTTTATTTCCGCCAAACCTGAATATACAATTACGTACAAAGCAAAGTATGTATACAACAAACTTCACGGAGGTAGGACTTGCCATTTCAAATGTGTGGAGAAGAATTCAAGAAAAACAAAATAAGTTATTGAGGAACAAATAACATCCACTACAACTTATCATGTATAAACTACAAGTGGAGTTCGACTCAAAATTATCTAAGGCCTTTCAGTTTTTTTCTTCAGAAGTGTACAAAAAACGTACACTTTGTATCTGTTTTTTACTATCCTTTTTTGAAGAGTCATTCAGAGACTGATGTGGCATCATTTAACAACTTAACCTCCACGTTGAAGGACATGCATGAATTGAGTTAGCTCAAAAAGTAGTTGATTTGTGAGTTGGCTTTTGCGCTAAATAATTGTTCATCTTTCTTCTTTTCTTGCCTCTCACCGTCCCGGGTAACTTTGATAGAGAAATCAACTATTTTTTTCTAAATTCTTTTGTTAAAATGTTCGAGCGACAACCATGGCTGCTCCTACTTTATTGGGTTGTAACGTATTCAAAAGAAATGCAAAAAGTAGAGTCGAAATACCCCCGAATTTCCACTTTTCCACATCTAATAAAGCAACTGGCTATGGACGTAATTCTGGTCCTACGAAGCGAGGAAGTAATTACACCTACTTGGTTCCCAGTCAGAATTCCAGCCAATTTTGCATAGGTACACATCTGGCTAGTAGGCAGTCGTTAGAGAAGCACTTAAAGGGTAATCTACCAGGGTGAAGTTATTACTGTATTTTTCCCCGCCAAAGCATTCTCCCAAATTTCAAAATGATGTGTGGAAAGCTGCAAGATTCTTTTTGCATCTGTTACAACATCAACTACACACTGAAAAAGAGCAAAAGGAATGAAGTAGAAAAAAAATAGTTTTTTTCACAGTAGAGAACACCAACCCCATTCTTAATATCGTTTTCATGTGTGCAGGGTTAGAAGAGTCCGAACCTCTTTCAGGAAAATTTCCCCGGCAAAGTCTCGGGTTGTACATGATTTCTTTTGAGAGGGCGAAGGAGAAAGAGAGAGAGAGAGGGAGAGAGAAAGCAAAGAAGAAAAAAACCTGCAAAGGAGAAATTGTACAACCTCTCCAAAATATTCTTAGGAGGAATGTCAGTATAGCTTTCATGCACTATTTGGCATCGCGTATATGTAACTTCTCCCATTCCTTTACATG
>JAQGBT010005978.1:0-13342 GCA_034698585.1 Disparrhopalites patrizii
TCTGAAAATAAATTTAATAATTCTGAAAATAAATTTAATAATTCTGAAAATAAATTTAATAATTCTGAAAATAAATTTAATAATTCTGAAAATAAATTGAATAATTCTGAAAATAAATTGAATAGTGCTAAAAAAATATTATAATACTGAAAATAAAGCTCAGTTAAAAAGACGAGATTGAAAGCTCCTTACCGAAGACGAGATTTGTATAGGCAAAGGAATGGACGCTGGAATCGTTCGCATGCGCGCATTTTATGTATCCGCTTTTACTCAAGGAAAATCTGGCGTAGGAAATATACACGTAAGGCTCCCCAAGAAAGGTCAGCTGAGGCCTCAAAGGATTTTGAAGGCGCTGATCGTCCGTGAAAATTTGCACCATTTTCTAGTTCGTGGTAATAGATGGTATAGTGATATTAATGTATAGCTTAGCTAAATTGGAGATTTAAAAAATTACAACTAACCCTCGGCCTGGTGTTGGTCGTCCAAATGGTTGGCTCCCGGCTTTTACACCACAATACAATCCGCATGCTTTCCATCTCAAGGGGGTTTAGTAGAAACTCCCGGGCATTTTCCCAACTCGAGTAATTTGCCTTAAGGGGGTTGGGGTCTGTCTGGGAATTGATCACGAGGAAAGTGTCATCCTTTCCCCAGGGCTGAAGGGCCATGAGGGGCAGTGTGAAATTGGATTGTTGGAAGAAGGACTCTGGAGGGACGATGCCGGTGAAGGACGTGATGTCCACCTGCCCCTGTCGTGCACGGTCCTTGTGACGCTCTTTGTTTTGTACTCTCCTGGACGCACGGCTGCCCTCCACGGCCCTCAGCACGGAGAGAATGTGTATGAGAATTAAAAAGAGAAATTCCGATTTCATATTTGAAAAAAATCCGGAAAATATTCGTCAGGATTTGGATGTCCTCTCAAGGTAAATGTGTGGAAGTGAATGTGCATCGTTCGTCACAACGTCTTCAACAACCCCACGAGAAAGCACCTGCCGGGAATCGGATGTGGTTGGTGCGAGCGCGTGTCCAATTGCAAAAACAAATGGAAAGTTCCTTCTATAGGGCCAGTCCGCCTAATGGCGACAGTTGCCCTAAAGGTGACAAACGTTCTGTGCAAGCACAAATTATAGGGAAACATTAATTTTTGTATGCGCAGCACCATTGACCCTGAGGTCATGTAGACATCCAATTATTTTTGGCACTAAATTCAAATTCGCGCCGGAGAACGACCAGCTGCAAGTGCATTTTCCCAGTTAAACTCATCAGTCAAATTTCCATTATCAAAATTCAATCGTTTCTCCTGAGAACAGTTTCCACCAGAACCAGCTCATATTTGACGAATGCCACTCTGTACTTAATTGCTTTAACAATTGCTATTTTGTTTTCACCTTAAACAATCTTTTAATTTTTTAGAAAATATTTAGTAAAGAAGGATGAATTTTGCTCTTGTTCCCAAAGGTGACATAGTTTCTGTTCCAAAAGGTGACACAGTATGTTTTTCTCATCCCATACGCGATTTATTCAGCTACTAGGATCTAGCATTGTAGAAGGGCCTACGACAAAGAGAAATCCTGGATAACCTCGTAATTACTCACAGCCTGAAATAACTGAGGCTGCATGATAAAATAATTCTTGTATTTTGGCTGCGTGCTAGTATTCATTTTTAGTTTTGCATTTAATTTTGGGGAGAGTTTTGAATTTAACCATTCTATATTGTTACAATGGATTGCAAGTACATAAGGTTCTGGAAAACCCACATGATTCATAATGTGAACACGTATAGTCACCTTTGAAATCACCAACTGTCACCTTTATAGGCAAATCGACGTTTTTGACTATCCGACTATTTTGATTTATTTCTCTGCTATACGCAAACTCATGCACTGAAAAGCACATGCATTTGTAAATGATATTTCAGTGTATTAGAATTCAAAAAGCAATAAAACCTCTCTTAGGCACATTTTCAGGAAAATGGATTTGTTTCGAAACTATGTCACCTTTAGGCGCACTCACCCTATGCTTATTTTGGAATGAGGACAACTATCCCTACGCAAGATAAACCCCGATGCAGCCGTTTTCCCGGCGATTCCAGATCTTGTAAATAACCTAGTATAAAAACCTGGTGTATAGCGTAATCAATTTGCGGTTGGTGTAAGTTATGGCTTTAACCGCCTCGTTAATTTTAATTCGATATCAACCCGTTTCGAGTCTAAAATGATACTCGAGCCCTAATACAAAAGATGAATGAAATACCCGTGGTTTATAGGTGATTTATGTATGTAATATGTACGTATACATACATACATGTATGTATGTATTGGGCCACTAGTGCGTTAATTCATCCTTTTACCAGCATTTGCGTACATACGCATGTACATTTAAACATTTACCAAAAAATAATATTTGCAATAAAAGCCGCAGAAGTAAATGTGTGCATTTGTTATCAGAAATTCACAGTCCTACGTTATTACATCTTTAAAAGTAATCATTCAAAACTAATTTACTTACTAATTTACTAACTTACAGTCAACTCTCTCCATACCGGTGGAGCAAAAAAGGACCTACATTTAGCCGTTATAGAGAATATCCGGTACAATAAATAATACAAAATTGTTATACAGTGGAGTCTCTATGTATAACAACTCTGAAGGGTATAGGGAAAACATATTGTTATATAGGGAAAAGTTGTTATGTATAGAATATTAAATGTGCATCTTACATGTACGAAGGGCTGGAAAAATAATGATGTTATAGAGAATTGTTGTTATAAAGAGACTTGTTATATGGAGACTCCACTGTAGCGAAACCAGGGATGGAGATCCAAAAAATAATACCGATTCAGATTTCGATTCAGATTACAAATTTTTCTTTTGGATTCTGGATCGATTTTTATTTTTTATACGGATTGAATTTTAATCAATCCATGGTTTTTCCGATCTTTCGGATTTCGATTCCGACTCGGATCTTGAGCAAAAAACTGAATAACCACTATTTAAATAAATACTGTTGTTTAGTAACACAAAAGATTTTGTCAAAAATCACAGAACAGTTGAAAAAGCAATTAATATAGCTCCGACAATTTGAACACCGAGCTATTTTTGGTTATAAAAACTTGCAGAAAATATATGCAATTTATTCTAAAATATTAGTAGAACTTAGCTATTTTGATTTGACTGTAAAATCCAATTCAATTGAACATTCCCCTGAAGTTCTTTTGAAATTCATTGAAGTTTAAATAACAGAAATGTACTATATTCTATGTACATACATACTAAAACGTAGTAACTACAAATGAATGAAATTAGTATGTATGTAGGTGTATACATCACATACTACATTGTATGGTTAATAAAACTGAAATACATGGGTCCTAAATCCGTAAATGTATAATATGAATATATAAATTGTGTCAATATTCCTAAATACAACACAGATTATGCAAAGCAGTCCTGAAGAGCCAACTAATAAAGATCGAAATCGGAATGGATATTTCATTCGATTTTTACGATTTCCGATCATTAAATTCGCATTTCGATTCCGATACAGATCTTGCATTTATTTTTATTCAAATTCGGATTTTGATTCCGATTGCTCCAAAATTCGGATCAATTCCGATTACCGATTCGGATTTCGACTCTGATCTCCATCCCTGAGAGAAACCCATTAAATGGCGGAGAATTCAAAATCAACAAAACACCGGTAAAGTAGGGGTGGCATCCATACGATTTGATACAAAATTTAAAGTTCGATTCGGTTAAAAGCCCGAATCGGATGGAAATTTGCAATTGGTTCCGATTCATTGTGGAAATGATTCGATTCGGTTCAATACAAGCCCATGAATTGAATCGAATCATTATTCAAACGATCCAGAAAATATATTATTGTGGCGCGTATTTTAATTTTTTCCAAAATATAGGCATATAATATCCGTTGATTTAAATTTGCTCCAATATGTTGATGGTTATTGCTCTGCCTCGGAAGAATATCCAAAAAAATTTGCGTGAAATAATGGATCGAATGAATCGAATTTCAGTTAAATTTTATGATCCGATTTGCGTCTTGAATCAAATTATTTGATTCGATTCACAGTTTTTAATCGAATCAAATTTTTAAGTATTTGAACTCAATCGATTAGAATTGAACCGATTCGAATGGAACTGATTCGAACCGAAAAATCCAAATTCAGCATCGATTCGTTGCCGCACCCCTGAGGTAAGGGTAGAGAAATATGCGAAAGTATTATAAAACCGTTATAGAGAGAAGGCTAAAAGGCGGGCAATTCAATGGTAGTGCCAAAACCGATGTAGAGAGAGAAGTATGCGAAGGCGTGGCCTGGAACAGTTGTAGCGAGGCTGAATTGTGGGGGATTCAAAATGTCTCCGTTATAGATAAAAAAACTGTAATAAAGAAAGTTGTTATAGAATGAAATACAGTGGAGTCTCTATATAACAACACTGAAGGGAAGGGCGAAAATATTGTTACAGGGAAAAGTTGTTATATAGAACATTAAATATGTACTTTACATGTACGAAAGGCTGGAAAAATAAAGTTGTTACAGAGAAATGTTATAAAGAGACTTGTAATATAAAGACTCCACTGTAATTCTAGTAAATCTCTCGGGCGGATATGTAAACTCTTTTAGAGTACGAAAATCGTTATATGGAGGTCCGTTATAGAGATTCGACTCTATTAAAATGAGTCCAAAGCGAACCTATACTGACCACTTTTAACATGGTATGGTTATACACTGTTTGGGGATGCGTAACTATACGTGTGTGGCATTAATCCTTGGAGCATTTGAGGAAGGTTGACCTGGTCTGCGTTATAGGAATTTGGAAGGGCTAATCCCTTATATTAGTACTAGTTCTGTATACGCGGTAGTGATTTAATGAAAGGGGATGAAAGGGGAATAAGTGATATTAAATTATGATTTAGGAACTCAGGATTTATTAATTAAACAACAAGAGTATCCCCAAGGCCAGTCCGGGAACCAGACCTTCTGGCTTGGCTCGCAAACAGTATATAGGCTCTTCAACAAGAACGTATTGACTTAGGACCTGTGCATTTAATGAAAAGTATATAAAACCAAACTCTAATCTGTTCTAAGGTCAACCGCAATTCAGCAAATACCGAAAAGCCAATTTATATTTATAATTGTTTACTTCTAGAGGCGTAAAAGTGGCTTAAGTGCGTAGTCAAGTAGATAAGGCATAAGTGTGAATGCCAGTTTTTCAGTAAATCGAGCATATACATATTTTTTGGGCTTTGTTTAGGAACAGACAATTTGCGGTTTATTTTTTCAAGAAATTGCACTTCAAAATTTTTAGGGATTAATTTTTCGAAAATCAATCTGGGCTTGAGCGCTTCATTGTATGTATTTGTCATTATTTCACATTTTTCTTAGAATATCAAAGTCAGCAAGTATTGAATGCGTGGTAAAGCCACATTTTAGTTACACAATACTCACATTAGTCATGTGTATTCAATTTAAAGCAATATCGTATTAATTAACTTACAAAAAATTTCTACTTCTGGAATGTTCTAAGAAACTCATCGCACAACTCGAGGCATCCAGACGATAAAATTTCTTATCGAATTTTAGTGCCTATTTTGGCGATGAATGAGACAATTCCTCATTCAACGGAATTAGTTTATTGTGAGACAAAAAGTAAGTATTTTATTATTATTATTTTTGCAATAGCAAATCAGCCTGGACAACATATTATAAGGTGGGCATTGGCCATCAGTGACATGCCGATGCTCTCCTCAAATTAGTAAGCCATAAGTTATGTGCCAATAAGCATTAGACACAATAGGCTTACGTCACATTCAGTCATCTCAGCATGAGTGATGTGTCAATGACAATACACATCGAGAGATGCATTCATAACAATGTAATTGTAAAGAATTATATTGTAATGAGAAGATGAGTGAATGTAAAATCAGAACACTTTTAACCATAGTCCATATATGGAATATACCACAACTTAAATCTTTAACCGAGTTCATTCTACATTGATTTGTAACACCTTCAGTTATGGGCTGAAGTATAGCATCAAATGATTATCGTAAGACAATTACTAATAACGACTAGTAACCTTTAACCTTCGCTAAAGCGCTTTCTGTTAATCTCATATCAAATCCTTTATGTGAGAGTAAGTCACTTGCATAAAGTGTATCTCTATTATCTATACCGTGTGGTGTAGCAATAAAGATATAACTATATTACTAGTTACAGCTTGTTTTTCCATCCATTTAAATTAGGTATACGTGCATAATGGTGTATGTGTGTACATTCATTAAGTGTATCTACATGTAAGGCTGTTTCGCTGTCCCCCCAAAGGGAAGCTCGACATAAAAAAAATTGCCTCCAAGCCATCGTATGTAATTTCATTCAAACTATTGATCAATATTCAATATATGTATGTAGCGTTTATAATGATAGGGAAATTAATGGCGTATAGTATAATTTCGATGGAGATTGACGCTCCCAATCAAAAAATTGGCAAATTGGTGGAATTTTCTGTGCTAATTGCATGAGAAAAACAAAGTCGAAAGACGAAGCAGAGGTAGAAATTAGTTTTTCCCAACATAACTGCCTTCTGTCTAACTGTCTTTTGTGGTATGTATGGATGCATATATGTCTATACATTAATATATGTATATAAGTATACATATTTGTATATGCATACATATACATATGTTCTTTCTTTCCTTCACAATTTTCTGTAATATCAATAACACCCATCCACCAAACTCCGTTTATGCACAGTTGCACCAGGTGAAGCACATATGAAGGCTTTCGAAGCAACAGAGGATAAGTCCACAATGTCCAATTTTACAGGAGAAGCTAAAAACAATTGTGGATACGATACTGAAAAATTCAGAGAATATTAGTTTCGCTAAATTAAGAGATTGTGACCGCGTTGTTAAATTCAGTTTTTGTCTAGATTTCTAAATTAATTTTTCTACTAGATCAAATTTGACAACAACAGCAATAGTGCTTAACATTGGAGTTGCTGGACGTTGCTAATCTAGTTGATAGATTTTTAAGTGATTACTGAATTTAGCAACGCGCCCGGTGTAGGTGTGCCTACATGATTTGAAAAAATGCAAAGGGGGGACCCTGTGCTCAATCAATTTTAACATGGGATTTCCCATTAGGATTTGCCCGAAAAACGTCTTCGAGCAAAATTACATTTTTAATATTTAATTCCAATATTTAATTTCAAAATAGCAAGACGAGATCTCTAGGAAAATTAATGTTACGTGGTTACGTCAAGGGAAATTGGTCTAAGTGCTTTCATTATACTCAAGTTTGGTGTGATTCCATGAGCGGATTTGTGTTTTTTGGACTTGTGCCCTTTTGCTCCCAAAGCACTGGTGGACTATACTCCTTTTGCACCTTAACCATTTTTGCGTACCTAATTTTTTCCAATTTCTATTGACCCACTGAAAACCCTGAGACGGCCGCAGATGAAGCTATAGTCAGAGACAACATTTTTCTGAAAGCAAAACCTGATTTTCAAAATTTTGGACTTATTCTCTTTTGCATCCAAACCCTTCATATCTTGCATAAGACATTTCTCTATACCTGACTTTTGAACAAGGCAGTCAACTTGTAATGGATCGGGATGAGATTTATGGTGGGCCCAGGGAAAATAAAATAATGGACACGTTACGTGCCTCACCGGGTATGTACATTGGAGTCTCTCTATAACAAGTCTCTTTATAACAACATTTCTCTATAACAACACTATTTTTTCGGCCCTTTGTACATACAAGGAACATATTTTATGTTCTATATAACAACTATTCCCTGTAACAATATTTTTCGCCATTCCCTTCACAGTTGTTATACAGAGACTCCATTGTAAATGGTGTGTGATTGTCCCTTATTTTTCATGGACAATTTAAATGTCTTTTATAGGAACAAAACATTTTGATATGACGAAATTTCGTGTACCTTCACATATAAAACCACGGATGTATATACGTATGCGCGCATGTATTAAAATACAAGCATTGCCAGTCGGACATAATTACTTGGATTATAGTACATACACTAATCTACATGGGTATTATAAAGGAAAAAAATAGCTCAATTGGATCAGTTTATAGGCTATTATTTTGGTCGTTTCAGGGCAGACTCTATGTACAAATTTTCCCATTCCGATCCGTGAAACTTGGCCTCACCATGATAAGCTTTCAAATGTCAGTCTGCCCTCGGCTCTGCAGAAACATCTGGGGCATGTATATAGCTGGGAGGCTTTTACGAATAAGACGTTTTATTTCATTTACCAGCACGTATATAAACCTGTGCTTAAGCCATTACAAAAGATTGCTCGCCTACGTTCCCCCAAAATAATTGGCGAAAGTACCATCTACATCCATGAAAATTAAGAGCCAGCTGTGTACACGTAAGGATTAAATTTGCGCCAGCCAATAACACCCAGCAACAAACGCCCAGGATGGCATTTGAGCGACTGGAGGACAACATGTTCACTAATCCCATGTTCCGGGGCTTGCATTTGTTTTTCAAAATAGGACAAATTTTCCGGACAAATCCGTTCTCCTGGAATTCGAAGCATCGTAAATTGGAGAACGCAACGAGGGGGAAAATCGGGTTATTCCGCCTCAACATGCTCCATTTTAGTTTCCGTGTCATTAATTATTTGGCCAACTTTTTGGAGATCATGTTGGTGAAGAAGAATGAGCCAGCTTGGAGCGTGGTGCTGGACATTTTGTTGCTCAGTATCTCCGCTTTTACCTTTCTCACCTACCTCATTTTTGAGTCCAAAATGGCGGATTTTGCGCCAAATTTCAATCTCTACGTGAATTTTGAGATCAAGACAGGTATCGTTTTTTTTAAATGAAATTTTTCTAAGAAAAACAAGCAATGCAGTCGACTCTCACTATAACAGTCCTCTCTATAAACGCCCTCTCACTATAACATCAGTCTGGGATACCCCCGAGAGCTTTATCAAGTAAACGGCTCCTTCTACAAAAGCACTTGCTATAACAGCACTTTGCCTATAACAGCAGGGTTTTCCCTTCCCTAGACCACATTTCTCTCACTATAACAGCATTTTCTTTCTATAACAGCATTCAAATAAGATCCAATACCCCTTTAAAATTAACTTTTTATCTATTACAGCACTTCAACTATAAAATATTGCAATTTTATTATTTTTTCAACACAAATTCTTCATTTTGCGTAAATATTGAAATCCTCTATTAAATTATCAATACTACAGTGGAGTCTCTATATAACAACTCTGAAGGGAAGGGTGAAAAATATTGTTATAGGGAAATGTTGTTATATAGAACATTAAATATGTACCTGACATATACGAAGGGCTGGAAAAGAAATTGTTACAGAGAAATGTTGTTATAAAGAGGCTTGTTATAGAGAGACTCCACTGTATATCTGAAATTGCTGTTAATTAATCAATATTATTATTTTTCTGCTAAGTTGTCTATAGCAGCATCTCACTATAACAGCACGATGTCATGCTCACATAGGGTGCTGTTATAGTGAGAGTCGACTGTATTACTCAAATCATATTGAAACCAAATTTTTACAAAAGTATTCGTCAAATTATATTGAAACAAATTTTTTACAAACGTATTCGTCAAATTATATTGAAACAAATTTTTTAAAAAAGTATTGCTCAAATTTCTTTGTAATTCACAACGAATTTATTTTTGGACATTGGAACAGTGGAAAAGCCGGCCAAGTGTTTGAGGATAGAAAAGGCCATGACAAGATTCGTGCAACTCCTTCCGGTGGGCCTATTAGTTAACACAGTGTCCGGCGTGATCCTGCTTTGGTTCGACCCATCCCATCCGCGCAATTTATGGTCCCGCCTCCCACCAAATTACAGAGAAATGTACGCCATCCCTCCCATTCTCCTCTCGGACACCATCTACATCTTCGTGATGGCCCACAATTTCTTCCTCTCCATAGGCATCCTGGTCACTTACACCGCATCCATCACATCCTGGCTGGAAGCCCTCAAATCCACGCAGCGCCTCCACGAAATGCATCGCGCGGGTGAGAGCCGAGGGAGAAGCATCCTCCGCTCGCACGTCCACATCATGAAGCTCGTCCGCGTCTACAAGCATCTTGTCCTCGTCAATTCGGTGGTGAAGCAAACGTTCATGCCCACCGTATTCCGGGGGATTCTGGCCAACATCATCTGCTATCACGTGATTACGATTATCATCTCCGTCAAATTCTACGACGGCTTCCCCCAATTCGTGTATGGCGTGGTTGTTATCTACGTCTTTTTGTTTGCCATCGCCGAGATTTTCCTCCTCTTCCGAATCAGCTTGGTTCATGAGACGTCTGGGAAGATGCTGGGGCGGTGGCGGAGGACGTTGGCGCCGTATTACCGGAGATACGCTTTTTTGCCCGTTATAACCATCACCATGGCGGGGCGAATGCGGCGAAAAACGCCTCTGCTTATCGTCATATACATCAGCAAAATTTCCACTTGGTGCATTCTGGCACTTGATTGAGATGCTGGCGTGCATGCTACCATGTTATACAGTCGAACCTCTCTATAACGGGCTCTCTTATAACGGTTTTCTCTCTATACCGGTGGCTGACAATGCTTCCCTCAAAAACTTTCTCCAATAGTTAGCATATATAGTTCTGTTTTTTGGAAAGGTTTTTCGTTATAACGGGGAAAATATGCTGATTTAAGGGGAACCGTTATAGAGAGGTTCGACTGTATTAGCTATATACATACATATGTATCCACAGCGGAGTCTCTCTATAACTAGGCTCTGTATAACAAAATGTCTATGTACAGTCAATTCTCTCTATAACGGACCTCCTTATAACGGTTTTCGCGCTATAACGGTGTTCACAAACCCGCCCGAGACCATTTCAATGCTATAATCTTCCTCTATAACGGTTATTTTATAGCGGTTTTTTCGTTACACCGGGGCAAGATCTGAATAGCCGCTGAAAAAATGTATTTTGCTAAAACGGTCATAACTTCTGTAATTGTGGATGGATCGGGATAAACAAAACTTTCCTAGATCCAAAATACAATTCTGCATAGGAAACAGGCTTTGTCTATTTTTCAGAATTGTTGCATCATATTGTTTAGGGGGGGGCATATCGTAACTTGGCAGCCTTTACATATTAAATATTCCATGTAACAACATTTCCCGGTAATAATATTTTTGCCATTCCTTTCAATGCTGTTATAGAGGGACTTCACTGTATTTTGTATCAATTTTGTTGCTTTGCATATTTTATGCAAGATTAAAAAACCGGACTGTGAACTATTTTTGCCTTACAAAGTGTTCGTGTAATAGGAAACTTACGCTGGCGATTTATTTATTTTTGGGCACAATGTGCAATTACATATACCCGTTGATTTATTTCCCGTGCAAATAGCCGTTGTGACACAACTATGAAGAAGCCTATTCTAGAATTCTGGTCAGGTATTAGATGAACAAACAACTGTGCGAAGCGTGGAAATTTGCGTAATTATCCCGAATATCACACATATACTCTAGGGCACTTAAATTGTTCCGTTTTTAATTGTAGCGTCAGCTGTATGCATAAATATGGCGGGACGATGATCACGGAAATAATGAGACAATATCATTTTCTAAATTACAGTAATTTTGAGGGAATGTTCAATTTGATATGTACAGAGTGCCAAGAAACGATATGGCCCCCCTAAACAATATGATGCAACAATGCTGAAAAATAGACAAAGCATGTTTCACATGCAGAATTTTATTGTGGGTCTAGCAAAAAACATTTCATCCCGATCCGACCAACATGAGCCGAGTTATGGAAAAATAATAATAATAGTAAAAAATTTCCATTTTCAACCGAATAATTAATGTTTTGTTTCTGTTTTTGGGACAAAACCTTTAATGTTCTCCCAGCCGTACAAAATTGTGCAAGCGTGTTTTCAGAGCAGAATTGTATTGAAAATATAGAAAAAATATTCCTATTGAGATCATAGTTATGGCAATGTTTCCGCGCCAAGTTAAAAATAGGTATTTTTGATAAAATTAATATGTTTTGTTATTTCACCAAAAATTTCAAATAAAAACCATTATTAAACTAAATAATGTTTTTGAAATCATGAAAAGCAACTATTCCGAGCTTTGAAACATTGCATCAGATAGATTTTCAAAAAATAATTTTAATATTTTTGCCCTATGAATGTGCCGTACTGCTACGCAAAAATTTGTTTACGAACCATTTAGAATCGCTTCTCAGAATCACTCATTTAATGATTTTATCGCAACGAAAACCATTCAAAAGTGTTTTTACTTAATTCATGAATACATTTTACGCTTGAAACAAGTTCTGCAAAATTTTTGTTCGTGACGCCCAAACGCCCAAGTATCGATTGAACTTAGATTCTCATCATCGAACTGCTCGAAATGAGATGAACTGAACATTTTTGAAATAATAAATGAGTATCTAGAATCCTAGTCAAAATTTCTCATAATCTTCATTTTGAAAAATTTATTCAATTTTCTTGGTTATGGTTTATTTTTGCAGATGATCACTTAACGCATACAAGAAAAACGGAGATAATCACTTGCTGAATAACGCTCGGTGGAGATGGTTACATATGATTCGTCACCATCTTGTTATATGTACATGTTGGTAATATATGTTTTTAACCATGTAAAACTCGCATGTTTGAGAAACTGGATGCTATTATTTTAATCTTCGGCCTAGTACTTTAACTTGTCTAATGTCATAATTGTACCTCCGAAAAAACAATTGTGCCTATTGATTTAGATCAAATTTACCAACACGTGTCAGTTTACACGCGCGAACGTGCCCCGATGTCTATATACTCTACACTTGTAGGATTAGGCAGAAATTGGTGGCAAAAATAATTCCAATATTAAAAGAGGAGTGAATGTTTACTCAATGAACTACTTCTAGCGTCACGGGCGACGCTAATGCGTCACACAGACTGATCCACATACATATTTAGAATTAGTGCATATACCTATAGATGCCCTATACGGATAAGTAAATTTATTCTAATCGAAGTCGAGCTACACAAGCTTCAGTACATTAGACCATACAATTAAGGCTGAAATAGATATTTTTCTGTTTATTGTGGAGAAAACAATTTCTATTGGATATATTGGACCAGTATATGCTGAAAGTAATTAATACACAATTAGTATACGGCCAGTATAATTACTCTGGTCTTATCCGTTAGCGTGGGCCTTTGTCATAAACACAAATATAATACGTGTACATATATTGATGTAGAAATTTGTTGCTAAATTATAGTGTGGAAAACAGCTCACTTCAGAGGGAACTTATCGGAGCGCC
>JAQGBT010005979.1:0-13335 GCA_034698585.1 Disparrhopalites patrizii
GAGAGGAATAAGAGAGAGATAAAAGAGGAATAGAGAGAGAGGAATAAGAGAGAGATAAAAGAGGAATAGAGAGAGAGGAATAAGAGAGAGATAAAAAAGAATAGAGAGGAATAAGAGAGAGAGGAATAAGAGAGAGATAAAAGAGGAATAGAGAGAGATAAAAGAGGAATAGAGAGAGAGGAATAAGAGAGAGATAAAAGAAGAATAGAGAGAGAGGTATAAGAGAGAGATAAAAGAGGAATAGAGAGAGGAATAAGAGAGAGATAAAAGAGGAATAAGAGAGAGATAAAAGAGGAATAGAGAGAGGAATAAGAGAGAGATAAAAGAGGAATAGAGAGAGGAATAAGAGAGAGATAAAAGAGGAATAGAGAGCGAGAGAAGAGTGAGAGAGAGAGAGAGAGAGAGGAAAAAGAGAGGAAAAAGATGCAGAGAAAGAGAAGAACAGGGGAGAGAGAAGAGGCACAGAAAGAGGGAGAACGAGATACGGAGAAAAAAATTAAGTGAGAAAATGAAGGAGTAGAGGAAGAGAAAAAAGGAAAAGAGAGAAATAAACAGAAGAGGAAGAGAGACAGAAAAAAGACAAAAGAGGAAGATAGAGAGAGAGAAATGACTGAGAAGAGGAAGAGAGAAACTAAGAAAAGTACAGAGACATCGTAGGGAGGGGAAGAGTAGGAAGGAAAAGAAAGAAAAATCAATGGGAAATAGAAAAGCCGTTGCCAACACCAAGCGTTGATTTTTTCCTCATATTAAGTTATTAAGGTATTACACATTGAATGGGAAACGGTTTAATTATTTGGAAAACTGGCTTGACACATAAAGGAAAAGATTCTTTCATCTGGTCTTCTCCTTCATCTTCTCCTTCTGCTTTTTATCATCAACGTTTATTGGGCTGGTGATGAAACCCACAGCGTGGGCTCCTTCTCATCCCAGAGAGTTCAGTTCCATTCAACTTTCTCAGAGAACTAGACTGACTGGTACAGACTTCATCTTTTGATCTGTGAAAGAAGACTCATACCATTCTCCCGAAAATAGAAAGAAAGAACTCTTTTTTTTGACGTTGTCATTATGAACAAAGTGGTTAACATAATAAAAAAAAGTCTTCAGCCCCAGGTTCAAACATAAAGACTACAGGAGGGGATGATGGAATAAAAAAAAGTGCTAATGTGCCTGAGTGCGTTGAAACACCGTCCTGGTAACATTCGAATGCTTTCTGAACAATTCTCCTTCCTTGACTATAGAAGAAAGAAACTGGCGAAATTCCTAGTAGGAGAACAGTACAGAAATGCTCTGCTATTCACTATTCTTATATAACTCCATTTTGACAGACCTTCCTCGAGTCTTTTCCTCCGTGTTACCAATTTCCTTGCATCAACTTCATGTAACTATGAAAGTATAATAATAACAGACATTTGTTATTAATATTCGTCACCGTGTTTTTTTTTTGCGCGTTCTTTATTGTCTTCGCCTATCATCAGAAAGGGTTTTGTATACGTAGTTTACCTTTATAAAAAACAGTCAAAAATCTTGAATAAAAATCGTGCCTGGCTATCGACATGTTGCTTTACTTTCCAAAGAGTTACTTCTCTATTTTTAACCGCCTTCCCTTCATACCTATTATCATGGATGCACGCCGTGTCTGTTTTTTGTGGAGAATGGCAGGTACAACGAAAAGTAGTTTTTCAATTCAAAGGGGAAAAATTAGACCAATTTTCATAATCGTTAACCTTTTTTTCCTTCAAGATAAAATATACAGGCGGAGAGAGAGAGGGAAACAGAAGGTGTGAGGAACAGAACAGCAGAGACAAAGTTAGGATGAGTAGAGAAAGTGAGAGACACAACAAGGAGACAGATTGAGGGAGACAATCAAAGGGAGGATATGAGGCAAAAAAAAATAGAGAAGCAGGCAGAAAGACAGAGGCAGAGAAATAATAGAAGAGAGAAACAGAAAGGGAGAAAGAGATAAAGGAAGAGAGCAGCAAGCCGGCGGAGAGAGATGAAAAAAGAGAGAGGCAGAAAGGTAGAGGGAGATAACAAGAGACAAGCAAAAAGGTAGAGGGAGATAACAAGAGACAAGCAAAAAGGGAGAGAGAGATAAAAAAGAGAGAAACAAAAAGGGAGAGAGACAAAAAGAGAGAATCAAAAAGGGAGAGAGAGATGAAAGAGTGAGAAGCAAAAAGGGAGAGAGAGATTAAAAAGAGAAAAGCAAAAAGGCAGAGAGAGATAAAAAGACAGACAGAAACGTAGAGAGAGATAAGTGTAGGTAGACATAAACGCAAAGAGAGATAAAAAAGAGAGAGGCAGAAATGCAGAAAGAGATACAAGGAAAGAGGCAGAGAGACGAAAGAAGAGAACCAAAAGTCAGGAGAAAAACAGGGATAACGACACAACAAAAGAAAGAGATAAAAACAGGGAGAAGGACAGAAGAAAAGAAAGAGATAAAGGAAAGATGAAAGATGGAGGAAATATAGCGAGACAACAAGATAAGAGAAACAAAGAGAGACAGAGGAAGTTATGCAGAAACAGAGAGGGATTACGGTAAAGGAAGATGATACACGAAAGAGAAAGGGAAAGACGAGAATAGAGAAGGAGAGACATGGAGTGACAGGAGCGAGGAAGAAAGGGAGAGAGGGAAGGATAGTGGAAGCGAGAGAGAGAGAGAAAGAAAGAGGAAAGGAAGAGAGGTCAGGAAAGAGGAAGACAGAGGCTTAATGACAGAGGAACACAGAGAGAATTACAGAGAAGAATAGAGAGAGAAAATCAGAGAAACTTTCATCCACGTGTGATATTACATGTACAGACTTTTTATTTATATAACATTGTCTTTTTCTTACAGTTCAGAGGTAGAGAATAATAAAAAAAAGTGCGTCCAGCCCCAAGTATATTAATCCGACACAATAGCTCCCGTATGTACGATATGCTTACTAATAAATATGATAAAACCTGTCTTTAATTCAAGTCTGGTTCATACATTATATCAAATCTTACCCTTTCCTACCAACTACATTCCCCCCTAATTCCAAAACTACCCCGACAAATTCTACCACTTCAAAATCAACCTCACAGTCAGTGCCCACAGTGTTATGGTCCCATTTCCTTCCCAAGCCCAACAATCCCCGGGGCACTTTGAGAATTAGGGAGCCCGGCAGTTGGTCGTTTAGTGTTATTAAACCTTTCATATGAGTATCTTTCACCTATAGATATGGAGTATGTGCACCTTCTCTGGAGTCTCTTCCTCACCCCCTCCCCAACCTGACAATGATTTTTATACGTGCATGGTGTAACATGCATTTACTCTAAGTACTTGTGTACTTACAACAAGTATATGGGAGGAGTAGTAGTAGCAGTAGTATTAGTAAGGAAAAGTACTCTTTTTTCAGGTATAAACTTTCCTATTTGACACAAGTTTCTGTTCTCCTACTGAGGCGATAAGTATTCAAAGGTATTCTCCTCTCTCTCTCTCTCTGTTTCTCTCTCTCTATCTCTCTCTCATTCTGAATAAAAAATTCTACCAAGTGCAGAGGTATATAGTAAAAAGTAGTAGTAATGGTGGTTAGTTACTCAAGGGAAGAATAGATGTGAAAAAAAAGGCTACAGGGATAGGGATACAGGGAAGGCATGGAAACCTGAGGAGTGATTGTTGAAAATGGTTCTTTTTAAGCATTATGTACGGACTTTTGTAGGGTCTCTCAAGAGGTATTACCTGCATCCAATATGCACGTACCATAATAAATGAGAGAGAGAGAGAGAGAGAAAGAGGGGGTGAGAACGAATGCTGGCGGCAGTGATGGAGTGCACTGCAAAAGTGTGTACACTCACCATATATAATTTATATACAAAGGTTCATAGGCAGTTGAGTGCAGTAACTACAGAAGAAAGAAAGAGTGAAAGAGAGAGAGAGAGAGAGAGAGAGAGAGAGAGATCCTGTGAAGTAATACGTTCTTCAACGTTTCTTGGCTTTCTTGCTTTAAAGAAGATGGGCTTTTCCCCGTTCTTGTCCGTTGCTACGTTGCTATAGGTAACAGACGTCCCTGTAGGGTCTTGTTACAACAGGTAGGGTCTGAGTGAGGGAGGGAGGCGAAAGAGGGTGAGAGAGAGACAGAGAGAGAGAGAGAGAAAGGAAGACAAGAGAGACGGCGATGTGGCTCACCTGTTCCGACAGGCCAAGAGCCATCAGATTTCCTTCATAGATACCAAAAGATATTAGATATACACTCTCATTGGTTCGGTGTGTAGTTGCTCACTAACTGCGGCAGTTCACTAACTATCTGTTGGAGGAACGAGAAGGAGCCCAAGAAATCTTGTGGAGGTTCTTTCTGTGCATGTGTTTCTTCTTGCATGTTGTATGTGTGTGTGTGTGTCTGTGTGTGTGAGTAAAAAAGTGTTTTGTGGGTGTGCATACAAAAGTATGTATAGGTATACCTTATTACATACACAATCATCTCCCTCGGGTCTTTATCCCTTGTCCAGGTTTTTAACGGAATATAGTATATGCGTATAAAGTTTGAATTCTCCAGTGAGATATGTATGTCATGGGAGAATAATATGGGAGGAAGAAAAGTACACTCTTGTTGACTTTCCCATGTGTTGTTGTTGACGCTGTGCCCTGCGAGTAGTGGAGAGGAGGATCCGTCGTCCTACGGCTACTTAAAAGGGGGTAAAAAGTGTACCTTTGTCCATTCCTTCGACAATTCCCTAATTTTTTTTCTCTCTTCAGTCTTTCCTGGGTTTCCCTTCTTCTTCGTCGTCTTCTTCTCTTGTTTTTACCGTGGAGAGGAGCACACATTTATTGTGAGGACGTAGCCATGAGAAGTGTTGTTGTGGTGCGAAGGAACTGGGAAGTTATAGTGGTGGTTTAGTTTATAGGAGACCTTCGCTATGGACACATGTGATTACTTCAAGTCCTCCGGATTTTGACTTGAACTCCCAGTGTTTTTCTCCCTTTTTTTTCTCTGTCTCCTCCTCTCTTTCTCCCCCTTTTTCTCCCCTGCTCTCTCTCCCTCTTTCTCTTTTTTAATCCTTTTCTGTCTCACCCGCACCCTCTTCTTGTCCCTTTCACCCTCTCCTATATACTTGGTAGTAGTAAAAAAAAAAAAAGCCACCCCTTTACACACTCATGTGTGCTTTAGTCAGAGTCCAGACTGCTACCTAAAAGGCGGAAAGGTTTCACAACTTGTGTGCTTCCACCAACACCTGTCAGGTAAGCTACCGACGGAAATTCTTTTTATTTATTTCTTCTTTCCCTTCTCTCTCTCTCTCTCTCTCTCTCCATCGTCGTCTGTATACATTGCACATGGTAATTGTATAACTATTATTACTTCTTTTTTACACAATTATTTAGTGTTTTTATTTAGAAATAAGCCCTCATTGTTCCCCTCGTGTGTGTCTTTTTTTTTTGTCACTCTAATCCACTAATCAAATTGAAGTTGATAAGAATTTTGTAGTAATTTTTTTTTTGTCGTAACCCCGTCCTACCTATTGTCATTAGCGTTCATCCTTTGCTCCTCTGGTCTTGTCATAAAAATTGTGTGGTATAGTTGGTGTATAGATTTTTTTTGGGGGGGGATTCACAAAAGGGAAAGAGCAGGAAGTGGCAATGGGGATGATAGGGGAAGAGACAAAGACAGAAGAGAAAGAGAACAAATTATATTACCTCATTTTATTTCCTTTTGGATGACAGTTGAAAAAAGATGGCACATTTGCATCTACTATACCACTCCATACGTGGTGCCCACACGTTCAAGTGACAACGGTGGTGTTTTATTGGCAAAGTTGTCATATGTAGACGTTTGTATTTTTTTTCTACTATTGGAAAGACGATCTAATGTTTTGAGGTATATGTATGTATACCAAAGGAAATGGATTCCTCTTACATAGGCCACTTATTTACTACTGCATTGCTGTTAAAAATGCAATCAGCACACACGTTGACAATGTGATGAGAGAGAGAGAGAGAGAGAGAAATCACACATACACGTTCTTAAATACTTGCGGAGGTGAACTCGGAAATACACACGTACATATGTATCTGTATATGGGATGTGATATAATAAAAATGCGTATATTATATGAAAATGTCATATAAATGTAAATATAACGTATGAAAACCTTGTTGGGCATGATGGCAAAAGTGCGAAAGAGTGTCTAATGTATTCTATCCATTTTTTGTTTATTTTTGCTCGCATTTTTTGTCGATTTTTTTTTTCTAAGTGTTTTCCGGTGGCGGTACAGAGCAGTCGCCTCCCCAGAGTCATTGTTGTCGTGTGGTTCCGTTTGATATGCATATAAATTTTTTTTTGTCACTGCTCTCCTGCCATTCTCTCTCTCTCTCTCTCTCTCAATCTTCAATTGCTGTTTTTAGGGACGCTTCGAACGTGGCATGTGGTACACGTCAAAAAAAAAAAGGGATTCGTGTGTTCATCAAAGGGTTTCATTAGCCCAACTTCCAGTTCTCAATTCTCTACCTCGTGTTCATGTACGAATTTAGAAGGTGTTGGAAAAGTTTCAAAAAAAGTGGTTATGATGATGTGTTGGAATTAGCATTTTGTGACTATCGAACAAGACCATTTGTTGTGTTCCTGGGGTGATTCCTACTTATATTCGTGTGGCAGAAAGTTTTTTGTGTAAAAGTTACGTTTTTTTTTTTTTGGTAATTTTCAAATTGTAAAGGAGACTCTGCAGGAGATGAAATGGAGAGAAATTGAAAGTTAAATGCAAATCAATATAGTAAATGTGGGGAGAGTGATTAATCAATTATAATAACCAGTGCGGGGACATGGTTTTTCCCACCACCACAGGGATGGAAATTTCTAGCTTGTTGTGAAGGCACAAGGGAAATCTGTGGACAATTCTGGTGGGAGAATCACTTGTAATAAAGGGTGAGTCTCCCATGTTCATGAATATCTTTGGTGTAAATTGCAGTCACGGAGCCTCTATAATGTGGAATCAAGTGATATAACGGTGCGAAGCAATTGACCACCAAAGATTTTTTTTCAGAGGAGTGTCTTGCCTCCATATCTATTTTTTATTCTTATTATTATTAAGTTTAGCATAGTAAGAATAAAAAAAATTGCGTGCAGAAACCTGACAATATTACGCGTGAAGGGGAAAACGAAGCAGAAAGTTATTTCTTAATATTTTTATATGATGTTATAATATTAGTATATTATCAAATTGTATACATTTTTTGTATGCATACACGATTAGGTTAGAAGAAAGCATGTATACCAGCAAGTCTAGGCTCACCTTTACCTTCAAAAGGCAATTTACCGCTTGCTTCCACCTCTATACATATGGATGTTGTCTGTGCTGGGACATTTATAATGAATACAAAAAAGTGACTTTTCCTTGAGTGTGACAAGTTGAGAGTTAACTGTCGTCAAGTGTGTTGTAGAGGGAAGAAAGAGGGACAGGAGTGAAAGTTATTTTTTTCTTTTAAGGAAAACAGATCCACAAAAGTGGCTTCATTTTTGTGATTTTTAAATGAAGTTATTAATAATCGTTCCTGTGTCAACTCATAAATTTAAATTTTTTAGGTATCTCCCCTTTAATGGGTGTTAATGCATGTATTCATGTTTTCCAATGGGACTTCATGGGGAAGGGAAAAAAAGAAACTTGCATAATTTTTGATAATCTTGATATGAGTTGAGTCAATTTATTTCTTGTTATGTTTCCCTCATAATCTCTCTTACTCTTTCATATCTTGCTACGCCACTCTACTCCTTTCTCTCTTTCCCTTCCTTCCTTTCTCTCCCTTTTTTTTTGAATTTGTTTTTTAGTTCCCTTTCCCTTTTTTGTGATTTTCTTTTTTAGTTCTCTTTCGCTTTTTTCTTATTTTCTTGTTTAGTTCTCTTTCCCTTTTTTGTTATTTTATTTTTTAGTTCTCTTTTCCTTTTTTGTTATTTTATTTTTTAGTTCTCTTTTCCTTTTTTGTTATTTTATTTTTTAGTTCTCTTTTCCTTTTTTGTTATTTTCGTTTTTAGTTCTCTTTCCCTTTTTTCTGATTTTCTTTAGTTCTCTTTCCCGATTTCTGAATTTCTGTTTTAGTTCTCTTTCCGTTTTTCCTTGTATCTCTCTTTCTCTTTTTACTTGTATCTCTCCCTATTTTCTAGTCACTTCTCCTTTTCTTTTTTCTCATTATCTCTCTTTCCCTCTTTTCTAGTTAGTATTTCTCTGTCCCTTTTTTTCTTGCTATATCTCTGTGCTTTCTCTCTGTTTTCCTTGTTATCTTGCCTTTTCTCTCATCTCTTCCTTTATCGTTTCTCCCTCTTTAACTGTCTTCTTCACTTCATGTAATTACTCTTTCCTTCCCACCTCAATTTTCCCTTCTGTCAAAAGATATTTCCATCTAATTATCTCTCCTTCTTTCTCCCAGTCATCCCATCCCTCTTTACCTTTGATTTATACAGGGCAAAAGCGTCTCTGAAAAAGGCGTCAAAATATAAAAAAGAAGGGAGAAAAAAAAAGATAGGATCCTTAGTATTTTGTTTTGACATTTTATTTATTTTACCCCACAGTTTTATCGTTTGTACCGCATGTAGAGATCCATGAAGGAGGATTGAATAATAATAAGATCCTCTCTATTCTCCCTTTACACATATCTATATACACCCATTGCAACTCTGGCCCCTTTGTTCGGTCCTCCAAGTTCCATGGAAGAAGTAAAATAAAAGAGTGTGTGTGTGTGTGTGGAGTTCAATTATTCGGTATTTTAAGAGATTTGAAATAAAATAAAGTAAACATGACTGAGTCAGTGTGATGAGGATGAGTCTGTGTGTTCTTTTCCCGTGAGTCAAAACAGTACCAGAGGAGAGAGAAGAAAATGTTTAAGGAGAATTTGAGTGGAGCCACAAAGCCAGTAGTATAGTTGTTAGGGTTTCCTTTGGATGGTATATGTATATAACTTCAAGTGTGAAAATAAGGGAAGACATTTTATAGACTAAGAAGAAATATATGTTAAGAAGACGAGGAACGGCGGTAAATATTTTTATAAAAGCTTATTTTTCCCCCTCTATCCTTCCTTCCCCAATGGTCTGCAGATCGTCCTAAGAGGTTATTATTATGTGTGAGAATGAGAAGAGAGCGTCGTGTGAGAAAAACTTTTCCGTCTTCCCCGTCTTCTTCTTCCTTTTTGAACAATACTTTTAAGCCTCTTTTGTAGTTTTTTTTCTTCTTCTTTCTCTTAGTTTTAACTATTGAATGTGTACAAAACCTCTGTAGGTTCTGCGTGTGTTTGAGTTTTTGGAGGAACTTTTCGGTGGGTATCCTTTTCGCCCTCCTCCGCCACTACAGGTTGTACATATTTTTTTCTCTCTTCATCTTAATTTTTGTCTTATTTCATCGCACCTGGGACTTGAGAAAAAAAAATATTTTTTTTCTACTAAAACTATATAAGCACTTTGTTCATACCTGTTAGTGGATATGTATAATGTATGTATAATAGGATCTAAATATTTTATCTCCAAAAAAAAAAAACTACCCCCACCACCCTTCCCTCCGTCTTTTTTTTTTCATTTCTGGGGGTGAGTGTACAGTAGAGCAGGTAGTACTTTCCTCTGGTCTGTATACTTACTACTTGTGGCTCTAAAAAGACAACTGTTTAGCATCTACTGTACAAGTCTAATTCCTTGAGAGGATTCTACGAAAGGTGGACGAGAGTGTGTACAGATTTTTTCCTTTCCCATTGAGAAAAAAAAGGGAACCGTTGGGCTTTGTCAGATCCCTTTGACAAGTATACGGCCCTTTACTTACATTTTTTTAAAGTCAGGTAGGGATAAGTCCATCTTGTTTGGGTTGGAGTCCTTCAACGTATGTAGATACATGTCCATGCACACATGCAGGTATGACCACACTTAATTTTAGACCATTCATGTGCAATCAGGTCTAATTTATTTACCAGTGCTAATAAATTCCAGATATATGTATATTTTATAAACCTGTATGTAGCCACTCTCTCTTTCCTGTCCAGGCCACTTAAGTGGCTGTACTTATACAAAAATCAAATAATAATAATAATAATAAAGCCCTCCAGCCCCTTCAGTTCCAATGATGGAGCCGGGGTGAAATTCCCCGGGGAATCTCTCTCTTTCTCTCTCTCTCCCTCTATTCTTCACCTAACAAATGCCAATTAGATCCCAAGAGGGAATACTTTTATCTGTATTACGTACACTTCCATTGCCCCACTATAAACACGAATAACATCCCGCCTATCTTATATTCTATTTGGCCTTCTTATACCTTTTTTTTCAATTTCGTATCCCACAAAAGCCACAATGCACGTAGTACGTGGAGGCGTATTTGACTTGGAGGCGTACGTCCAACAAATTTTATGCACTGGCAAAAAACCAAACGCCACAAATTCATTGAGCGTGCCGAGTAATTGATATTTCTTAAAATTTGCCACTAAATCTTGTGCCAGTAAAAATTTTTGCTGTTGTTAAAGGCTGTATAATTGCAATGAAATCTCTCTCTCTCTCTTTATTTTGACTCCAAACTTCCATAACACAGATTCGCGTCTCTCTCAAGGGTTTGTAGGTGCCTTATTTTTCTATGTGTGTGGGTATACAGTTTTCTTATTATATTATTATCATCTCTATTAAGATTCTTTACGGTTACGTGGTAATGGATGTGAAACTTTATTACAAAAAATTCCCAAAAAAGTACAGCCCAGGCGCACAGAACCATGGCCACGAACCACCACCCAAACCTTCTCTCTCTCTCTTTCTCTCTCTCTCTGTATTTCTGTCTCTCTCTCTCACTTCTCGCTATTTTAGGGTGGAAGAGGCTAATTTTGAAAATAAAAGTGAAAGAGCAGAAAGAAATCGAAGAATCGCAAAGTGTAACGTAATGCTTGTATTGTTTGTTAACACGGCATTACACGCGTTTTTTTAGAGGTTGAGGTCAAACATTGGTACAAAAAAAAATAAAGTCCATGGGGTTATACACCATGATTTCTTTTGATGGTATGTCCCGATAAAATGTTGAGCACATTACTTTACGCGTCCTGAATTTGTTATTACACCGTCTTTTTCTCCCTTTTTCCTCCAATCTTCTCTTCTTCTCCCCCTCCCTAGCCCTCAAAGACGTGTGTGCATTCTATTTGTCTGTGGATGGATAGCTATAATAATCATATAAGAGTTGGTAGAGACGATAAGCCGAGAGACGTTTCATGGAAACTCTACCGTATAAGCTCTAGAGCTTTTTTCTGGGCTGGTTCAGTAAGTAATACTAGGAGATAGACGGGGATAAAAAGGTTTATTATTATAACACGTGAAGAATTTTTTTTTCCAGTGTAATAATCATAGCATTAGATCTTTTGTTTTTTTTTATTCTCTCTCTCTCTCTCCTGGTTTTTCTTTTGGTTCCTTTACCTTTCCTCTTATTTCTCTTCCATGATAGTTCCCTCTTTTATCTTTACTTGTGTTGGTCTTCCTAGGTCGTCATCGTCGTCACCTGTAAATGCCGTGTGTACAGTTGATGGCGTAAGATATCTGTAGATGGTCTTCAAATTGTATGATACTTGCGTATGCCTGGAGGCTCCTGGGGGTAATTATGATGTGATTAATTCTTTGAACAAGAAAGAAAAAACGAGCTCTGCCCAAATTCCTTAGTTCATTTCAACTTACCATATAGACAAGCGGCATGCACGTAGGGGGATTTTTTTTTTAAATTCAAAATTAAAAAAAAAAGCAACATTTATATAATAAGATTTCCTTCAAAGATTGTACCCCAACAGAGAGAGAAAAAAATCCCATAAGACCACTACTTACTAAATAGCAAGTGACCGCGTGCTTTATGTATATTCCCCCTGCAATAAAAGTCAGCAGGTGTGGATGGAACAATCCTGGGTATTATTTTGTATTTAAAAACTCATATACATGTGTTCCTCCTTTAATTCAATTGCCCGTACATATGGACAAGACCTGACAAGCGGTGAAGTATACTAGAGATTATTATTATTATGACTCTTACATACGAGGTTGTTCCACTTGCTTCTTTTTTTTCCCCTACTTACTTTACTACTCAATTTCAATGATGTATATATACATATATATGGAAGTCACTACCGAAAAAAAAAGTGTAACAACAGCAACAACAACATTTTTTTTACCGGTATTAATAGGAGGTATCACACTGAGAGGTAAAGTAGAAGAGAGAGAGAGAGAGAGAGAGAGAATGGCTATAACACTACCGACGAAGAGACGTGTTTCGGTGATGTATAGTTCCTTGACCCTTAAAGAGAAGATTAACAACAGGAAAAAAATGGGTTTTTGCTCAGGATTAAATACACACAATAAGTATACTTTACACATGTGTACAACCTCTTACCCGTGTGGATTACTCTCCCTCCGTCCCGTGTGGATATGTTGGCAAAGTTTACTTGAGTAGTTTGCATGGACCCATAGAAATGTTTTTCTTCAAGGAAAAAAAAAGAGAAGAAGGGAGAGGAGGAATCAATTTGCGATTAAGATTTTGTCAGAACCTGCTTAATTTTACTCATTTTTTTTTATTTATTCAGTATGTAAGCGTTTTTTTCCACGAATATTGCACCTATCTGTATATGAGTGGGAAAAACAAACATGAGTGATAAATTGCACTATTATGTACCTTGGCGTCTTTGTGGGGGAATTAAATAGGTATTGTGTGCTTTCCAATGCTTTACCTCCACGCTTTAATGGGTGATGGACGGGGAAGAGAAGCATGCAATGGAGCAATGAGTGCGACGTAGAGAATGGAAGTGATTCACGGAAATGAGGGGACAGAAAGGGAGAACAGGGAGACATTGGTCGAAAAAGACAAAACAAAAACAGAGGAACAAATAAGCTGAGAGGGAGGAAGAAGGAGACAACGTGTAATTAAAAGAAGGTGCAAGGAGAAAGAGACAAACAAAGGGCGAGGAGGAGGATAATAGACAAAGGGAGAGATGTGGACACATATAGAGAGAAAGACGGATAGAGAGAGAAATATACACATTTAGCGAGAGAGGGAGAGAAGCGTAAACAAAGTTAGATGCAGAAAAAGAAAATAGAGAACGAGAGGGAAATACAAAGAGACAAAAACGAGAGAAAACTGAGAGAGAAATGTACAAAGTTAGAGAGAGACAGAAAACAGAGAAAGAGAGAAATGAACAAAATCAGTGAAAGACACAGAAATCAGAGAGAGAGAGAGAGAGAGAGAGAGAGAGAAGAGAAAGAGGAAAAGAGTGAGAAATAGACAGTTAGAGACAGACAACAGAGATAGAGAGAAATAGACAGTTAGAGACAGACAACAGAGATAGAGAGAAATAGACAAAGAGAGACAACAGAGATAGAGAGAAATAGACAAAGAGAGACAACAGAG
>JAQGBT010005980.1:0-13334 GCA_034698585.1 Disparrhopalites patrizii
GAGGGGGAGGGGGAGGGGGAAGGACAGCAGAAGCATGGACATCTCTCATGGTGCCACTCGCTCCTCTCCTCCACACTTCCCTCTGCAAACTACATTTTCACCAAATGACTCCCCCGAGTCCCCTCCCCTCATGCACAAGCTCTTGTCATGTCTCTCCCTCTCTCCCTCCCTCTGTGCAGAGTGTAGACCGGGTTGGGAGGAGAAGAGAGCTTGTTGCAGACTCAAGTGAATCATAAAATTGTGATTTGACTCCAGTCCAAAAGCTACACTTTGTGCGGTGCGTGTGGGCAACTCTCGCTCTCTCTCTCGCCCTCTCTCTCGCTCTCTCCATTTCCCCTTGCCCATCCGCGCTCCTTCCTCAGCACTCTCACCACGTCACCACCCTCACCTCACTGCCATGTCCCTCCCTGAGACCTTGTTCCGACGTGCGAAAGTTGTTGAGGCTTGAATGAGTTTGATGTGGAGTAATAATGTCCATGATTGTATGTGCGTCTGTGGCAGAACGGGGCGGAGGAGAGCGTCGGCCAAGACTGAAGAGGCCCAGGATGTGCTCGTCACGTGACCCAGAGAGGGAGAGAGGGGAGAAGAGGAGAAGAGGAGAAGAGGAGGAGGTGCACCAGTTTCCATGCGAAGATGTAGGAGGAGGGAGGCGACCACGGAGATGTAGAGAATCACACACACACACATGCTCTTTAATTATTTGTTACAGTAGAGGCGTAGTGGGGGTTGGCCGGGGGCGGCGGAGGGAGACAAGGAGTTAGTTGTTTTCTATTTCTCACCAGCGCACCACTTGTATCTGTGCATCCCTAGGGGACGAGTATGATGATAAGAGGATAAGATGATCACATGTCACCTGTCACCCTGTCACCACTCACCACTCCCGCCCACCTGTCCCACTCAGTAGAGTGAGTAGAGTAGCCAGTAGTAGGAGTGCTCCAATCGCTAGTAGTGCCAGTGGCAGTAGTGGCAGTAGTGCCAGTAGCGCCTGGATCCCTTCCCTGGGCCAGCGCTTCTCCGGCGCTTCTCACCTCATCACTATGAGCCAGCCAACTCCGCACGTAGGAGGACTAGCCAGAGAGTGAGCTTAGATGTAAAGCCCTGTAGGTGGGAGGAGCGGAGAAGTTGCTCTAGTTCCAAGCTATCCAACAATCCAACCTCACAACCTGAGCACTCGTCCGAGTAGAGTCCTCCGAGCGCAGCTGGTTCCTGGAGGGGACTAGGGCGACCGGAGTAGCTACACTTCCCTCCAGCTCACCCTGTCACACTCGTCCCTCACCCCACTCGTTGGAAATCAAAGCTCCTCAAGATCCAAGTGGGGGCTGCCCAGCATCCATGGGCGTCCTTCCTTCTGACTCTGACGCCGAGTGCTTGGCTGCAGAGCGGGACGTGCCGTTGACGGGGACGTTTGGAGGGTGGTCGAGGTCAGGAGTAGATTGCAATCCTGGCATTAGAATAGTTACAGTTACCCAGTAGCCACCTATGCATGCGTCCATGGAGGCGAGGACGAGGGGTGAGGAGTGGTGCTGGTGCGTGGACTCGTAGTCGTATTTTTGGTGATTCTGCACAACCACGTCCTTTCCAGGTTGCCGAGTAGTGCTGAGGAGTTGGGCGTCGGGGCGTTGGGGCGTCGGGGCGTTGGGGCGTCGGGAGAGGAGGTCGGTGCGAGTGGCTCGGAGGGCGACAACTCCTCACGGCCTCCTCTCCCCCACACACACATCACACCAACACACTTAGAGTCAAACATTCAATTTCAGAAATCCCAACTATCCATAAGATTACAATCTTCCTAATAAATGAATATCGTATGATCCTACTAACTAATAGTAATAAAAGGTAGAATGAAGTAGACTGCACTGCACTCTGACAAGGCTTCCTCTCATTCCTCTTCCCTCCGCATGTCTCCAGGTCTGCGTTCTGCATACGAGCATCCGTGTCATTCATTCCAGGGCACCTCCCATACTCCCCCACTCCCATCCCAATAGCGTCCATGTCGTCGTCCTCAGTCCTCATCGCCCTGGCCATGGATTGGAGTGTGAGAGGAGAGAGTCCCAGTCTCCTTCCAGATTAATCTTTAATTGAGCGGAATGGATTTCCCCCGCCACCCTCCACCCTCCCTCCTTCCCACCTTCCCTCCTTCCCACCTACCGTCTTCTTTCCGCTGCCTCGGCTCAAGTGGCAAATCTTGTAGCCCCAATTAAACTTTCATTCCCCATTTTGACTTGGGGGAAACAAGTCCTGTGTCTAAACTATCCATCCAACCTTCCACTCCATCATCATTAAGTGTAAGGGGGAGGGGAGGAGGAGGTTAGCGGGACAGGGAAGAGATCTTCCGGGAGAGCGAGAGATCTTCTCCGCTTGTCGCGCCCGCATGTCCCGTCTCTCTCCCCTCCTTCCTCAGCCTTCTCTGGACTTGCAAATCTCTCCGTATCTTCATCCAGGCATCACCGTGTATATTGCGCTATCACCCATGTGACTTCACGTCATGGTCTTGCTGCACCGTCCCAGAGCTCACTCTCTCACCTTGAACTATTTATTTGATGCGTGTATTCATTCATACATGGACCATTGGGAGAAACTCAGTCTTTATGCTCTGTCAAGGACTGCATGGAAGGTGCTTTTTTCTCCATCGCTTTCTCTTCAATCTTTCGTACACACCCCACAAAAATGAGAGTGAACTCTCGTAATATCTCCCATCGCATCCAGAACAAGTCCGCCCTATGTTAATTCCCAACTGTGGAGACTGTCACGACTTTCAACTGGCTCAAGCGCTTGCAAACCAAACTCTGATGTTGTTCATGTCAAGTAAATTGTCCTCAACCAGACCACAGCACTGACTCACCTGATACCTAATACTTGGAAACAGAGAATTTGCAGCTTCTTCAAATAGAGGTAAAAAACTGGGGACACACACTTGCAATGAGCAGGAAAACTTGTGAACATGTTTGCGCTTTTTCCATGAATACACAGGAGTTGCTTACATTGAAATTAGTTTTTACAAATACATAATTCAATGAGCTCCGGACAGTAGTCATCATACATGGGGAGCTTGACCCTTGGTATTTACGTCTGTTGGCGTGCCACAAGACGCCCCAGTACAGGAAGGAAGAGACTAACGCGAGGCACGAAGAAAGAGAAGACTGAGGGAAAATAGAGACATGTACTAAAAATGTTGGAAGGAGAGAAAGGAAGGCTGGCAGAAAGAGATTGAGGGACGAGGAGAGAGAACCGAGACGAAATGGGGAAATGTGAGGAAATGTGAGGGATGTTAGAATGTGAGGGAGGAGAGTAAAAGGACGGGGAGAAGTGAGGAAAGGGAGAGGCATTAGGTACTTACAGGAGTTCGTAGCTACCTGTGTGGTCCACGGGCTGGATATGTAAGATTTATATGACATACTTATATGACATTCTGCACGGGGGAACTCCCATCCTCTACTTCATTTACGTTTTCACCTGTCCAATTTTTGAAGCATATTCAACCGAAGGGGAATGAGCGTAAAATGGAATGGAGATGGTGGGGTTGGTGTGTAGTGTGTAGGCTATGTCATGGCACGGAATGCGGAATAAGGGAAGGGCGGAATAAGGGAAGGGCGGAAGGGGTGCCTTCAAAATCCGTTCTCACCATTCCGCGAAGGTTCCTTGTCCCAATCAAGCCGGAACCCTCTGCTCCTCATCTGATGACGGGCGTCCAGACCAACTCCTGAGCAGCTATCCGCAGAAATCCACGTCTCTTGCTAGGAATAATGCCTCCAAACCTCCAGGACAATTTCGTGTCGTGACGCACAAGTCTTTATGAGGCACTCACATTCTGGCATATGTATGTGGAAACGTAAAGCCAAGAGGCGCTTCCTTGGAGTTGGAGAGCGGAGGAGAAAGCCTCTCACGTTCCGTATCCCATTCCGAGCTCTTGCAAAGAAAAGGAGCCTCAGCTGACATGACGGAGGGAAAGCTCCAGCGCTTCAACTTGGCTCTTCTTCCGCGTCCAAAGACCAAGCTCCTCCAAACATTGCCACGGTGATTTGGGGCCAAGGCATGACATCCGAATTCGAATCCGTATTCGAATTCAAGTCAGAATTGCATTCATATTTTTCAGTATTGTAATCCGAATTAATATCCCTATTTTTGGCAGCCTAATATCTTAACTGGTATTTATAATTACAAATACATCCGAAATTCAAATTCGTATTCAAAACTTGAGATACGGATTCCGATACTTTATTGGTCTGCAAAAATGTCTTCGTCATACTGCCAGTCCCCACCTTCGAGCGAGTTTTTTTTTTTGAAAAATCAAGGTATTGTAACGGCGTTTTTTAATTGGCAGTAATATAACTATTCCTTTTGTAAAAACATCCATTTCTGCCAAATCAGAGTTTGGGAAGTCGATTTTTTTACTGAGTTTATGGCAGGGTACAAATTAGGGCAGGTTGAATAATAAACAAATTAAAAAAAAAGTATTCGACAAGCATTTGAATACGTATTCATTTGTCTGAGTATTTGAATAAAACCATAGCGGAATTAGAAATTATATTTATATATTAGATATCCGAAAAAATTCCGCTATCCCATTTCCCGTACACGTTACACGTTGAGTTACTCCCTTCCCATTTCCCCTTGATGACTGCTGACTGATGTGAAGGAATGACTGATGACTGATGAGTGCTGAAGGAATTCAGTTGCGTCGCTCGAGGCAGGTGAAAGAGATGAGTGGGTATTGGAATCCGTTGGGAATAGATGAGAAAGCGCCTTCGGACTTGCTTCTATTGGATCGGAAGGTCTTCCTTAGGCTGGAAGTTGACAAATTGAGAAGATGCGCCAGGCCATAGTGCGCCAAACAAGGGGATAGATGAAGGTCCGTCCGTGAGCCCCCAGCCGCCACCAACCCAGCAGGACCAACCCAACACTCTGGGGCATTTACGGAAACTAGCAATTAGCACAAACTCCTCACATGTCCCCACAATGGCTACATTTCATTTGTGAAAAGAGTGCAGAAATACCTACGTCAAATGCCAGTGGTCGTCCGGTAGAAGCTCATTAGGCAAGGGGAAGACCAACACGTCCCGCTGTTCACATTGAGCTTCTTTCACTACACATTTGATTTACAGAGGCCTTTTAGTACAGAATTGATTTGTTTTGACTTACACATTGTATCCCTTTTTATTTTCCGCCACTCCTTCACTCCTGACGTCCTCAGTCCTGACTTCCTCACTCCTCACCCGCCCTGCTCTACAACGTACGTACTTTTTATGAATCCCTCTTTTGGCCGAACCAATAACGCATAGATACTCGTTGATTAATAAAGGAGCATCGGAATGCAGGATCAAAAACCTGGAAAGAACATGGGGAAAGTCCCAATGCTCATGTTCACCTCTTCCTAACTCGTTTAGTGTTAGTGAATAACACTAACCACAAACACTAAACGCTCATTGGGCTGCACCTATCAAGCCTAACTTATATGATTATCTTGGACGAACTTTCCATCTCCTATTAATTGCACTATTTTCCTATCTCGCATTGTTTCTCTCTTTTTCATCTGAACTGCCTGTACTAAGAATGTCATGTTCTAAATGTGTACTTGTATTGTGTATGTCATGTAACAATTAGATCAATAAAAAGCATTATTATTATTATTATTTAATCACCCATCCATGCGCCTGATACGACAAATTAGTGCCGCTCCACGTCCCTAATTGGTGTACCACTGCTCGGCCAAATTCCTGTCCGTCCGTTTCGCCAAACTACTGCCCGTCTTGTCCGCATAGTCCGCCAAATTAGTGTCCTAGGAATGGCTTAATGGAGTGAAGGCTATTTGTGAGGTAGGTGTAATTCTGACCTGACACCGCCACGTGACTCATGCTCATGACTTGATGTACTTTGACTTCTGACCTGTCTCACCTCGTCACCTCGTCACCTCTCTTGAATGTTGAAGACGAAGAGCGAGAAATGTAGTCTGCGTGTCTACATTTGGGTGGTCAAGTTGTGCTTTAGCCATTTGTAAGAGGTGGATCCTTCCGCCTTCCGTCTCTGGCTCCCCCAATTGTCCAGCCCACACCCACACAGTCCATTCGCACTCTATTCCTAACTCAACTCTCTTTTTATGTTCATGGAATGGAAGCACTTCTAGCGTTCTAGCTCCACATTTCCTCAACTCAATGTCCGAATGTCCCCTAGGAACTCTCCCTAGCCAGCTAATGTCACACCTCACAGCCACACCCTATAAAGAGGGAAATAAAAGCATGAAGCTGGTTGAAATTTGTAAGGCCCCTCAGGCAGTTCCTCAACAGGGTCACACATCAAACTTCACTTCGCACTAGATCCTTCCAGGGATCTGTGTAGCAGCGCGCCCGCATGTCCACAGTCCTCATGAGATCCCTTGCAGATTTCATGGCAATCCGCAATCGTCGACAAAATACTACGTCGACAAATTGCTACAAATTATATGAATTATGAGTTGTGTTGTGATTGTGAGAGGGACTACAACTACAACGTACGTACAATAAATCCCTACACAAAATACTCCAAGTATTTACATTTAGATTTATTCGCACAAAACACATTCACACAGAACAAGTGATGAGTGAAGTGATGAGTGATGACTGATGACGATGACTGTGATGACGATGACAGAAGAAGAATGGGAGGGCAACCAGCAACCAGTAATTGTTTCAAAAGCGGGAAATAATAATAATCCTCAATCCACAATGTTTAAACCTCTAAACTACAGCCTTGCTGACACTTAGCCCTTGATGTGCTCAGTGCTAAACTCAAACCCTGGCCTCCATCAAAAGGGAAACCACCTCACAGGATAGAGAGCTAATATTTGGTGGGAAGGCAGTCAGGTAGCTTCCGGTGGTCCTACCAAAACCCCCTTTCAGCTCCTACTTTTTTTGTTCTTCCGGAGTGAAGGAGTCCAAGCTGCCCAACATTTAACAACGCCATCACGTTCTTCAACTGTAGATGTCGCTGTCCATCCTTCTAACACAGATTATAACCGGGCAAAACGAGTTTTATGTACGTCCGTTAACGGAGAATTTAAATGCAATTCTAAGAAAACCCGTTTCAACTTGATCTGATGAGAATTGCAACAGTTATGAGCGATCCACTGTAGTTAATCCAGCCGTTGGAGTTAATTGGCCGTTTGCATGCAAATGTATGGCGGAGTAATTATTTTCCGTTTCGTAGACCCAAAAAGTGACCTACTTCCGATTTCCTCCAAACTTTGGTGGTTGCTTGGTGGTGGTAAAGGGACTAGCGGCACTTTGCTGAGTGGTACAAAAGTGCCATGTTTTGTTGCCCTGCCATTACTATAGTTTGAATAGTTTCTGGTCTTCGCTAGGTCAAAAATTGACTTTAGTCAGGAATTTACTTGATACCAAGAACGAGTTGATGTTGTGCGTGTCGTTGTGTGGTGGGGTCGTGGGTTTTAGCCGGTTAGACGTTAGACCGCTAGGGCAGAATCGCAGAATGCATGGCATTGGTGGCGAGGTGGCGACCGTGGCGAGTTGGAAAACTTTGCCAATTCCATTCCCAAACACTACAGAATAAATAATAATATTACGATATGACATATGCATATGTACATAATATATTTCGATTACAAGGTTAATGTCGGTGAGGGGCAGGTGAGCCAGGAGGAATCCAAATACATAGCCACGTTTGCCTATTAGTGATTGATAATTTCTTCACCTAATTGTAAGTATACAGCCCGTGTGAGAGTGTCCGGGATGCCCCACATGTCCGCTACCTCTCGCTCTCTTTTCTCTTTCTACCACACCTGCGCCCGCACGTACAATAGAATGCGGGACAAGCCTTTTGCAAACTAAACAAATGAGCCTGAACACGATACTCTGAACTGCGACACGTGTCAGAGTGTAAGCTCAATACAAAACTTTTAGTTTATATTTCGTTCCAAATTTTGAGGCTGATTTCACCGTTTCGGTGATACATCCCGTATTTTCATAGTATTCAAATAACTAATATTTCAACATTATAATTCAATTTACCTGGGATTCGGTTTACTTTTATGAACTACTGGATTTTATGTAGATACTTTTTGTGTCATCTAGGGGATTCGAACCGAATAGAATTAAATCAAAATAACTGTTTTAGACTTCCATTCACTCTGGTAATCATACATTTGAGAAACGTAGGGAGGAGGGTGTACACGTGTACAGGCTGTACACTACTGCCAGGATTAGATGTAATAAATCACGCCTGGGATGCAATCTCAAAGGATCTCGGGCGTATTTTTTTTACTTATGTTATAAACATTTAAGTCTAACATGTAAGAGCCGTAAGAAGATAGACACTGAATCACTGAACTGAAACACTCGTTTCAAACATTTGCTTAGAATTTTCGCCAGCCGTAGGCGGCGCGGGTATACTAGTTTCATAATGTATGTATTGTGTACGTCAGTCTCAGTCTCTCAGTCCACCTAGATGACATTATATCTACTTTTTCCAAAATATATTGTTGCATAACAAAGTAATATTTGATTAAGTAGAAGCCTTGCAAGTGGATTTTGCAATAAGCGAGCATGAGGACTTGTCACAAAAACAGGTGCGTTGCGCGTTGCGCGGTTGCGCTAAAGCTTTCACCTGCGGCAAGCAGGACGACGACCATTCAAATGTCTCACGTTTGGACTGCGTCACGACGATGTCCGTTCTTCTACTTCTAATGTCCGAATAAGAAAATGATTTGGGATTTAACCCCTGCACTTATACTTTGAACATGTGTATTAAAGGTGGGGAGCCTATGGAAGAGAAGCGGAGGGTGGTATGAGAGTGGAATGTGCGCTATGAGCGCTATGAGCGCTATGAGCGCTATGAGAGTGGGCAGATGAGAGAAGCTTCCTCTCCTTTATCGCTTCCTCCCTCTCCCTCTCCTTGGCCTGCAGTGAGGAAGGAAAACTTTTGAGACTTTGAGAGAGAGAAGATGAAGATTGAGTGCTCCCGTCCTCATCGCCTACGCACTCAAATCCTCTCAATCCTCTCAAATGGCAGTGTGAAGAGGCATTGTGTCCATTTGAAGCTCAAATCCTCCTCATCGTCCTTCTGCTATTCTGCTATTCTCCTTGCGGAGGGCGGGAGGGCAATTGGAGCCCGGCTGGACCTATTAGGAGGGAAGGAAGAGAAGCCTCCAGGTGTTTCCTTTTCATCTTAAGTGTTCTCTAAGAGCTTCCATATCCGGAGTCTCTCCCTCCGACGCCTCCAAACCCTCTCCCCCTCCCCGCCCAACCTCTCTCTCTCTCTCTCTCTGTCTCCCTCCCAAGCAAATGCACCGCTTGAGCCATCATGTCTCTCCCTTCATTTGCTCTACGTGCGTGAGGAGTTGATGGGAGTGTGAGGTGTGAGATGTGAGATGTGTATGCCGTGTGGGATTGAGGAGGCGTAGAAAGCTTCCACTAATTGCCATGGGTGGTGGTTGTGCGGTGCTAATGGGGAATGTCCCCGCAATTGCATCACTCCCGCTAGTCCATGGAGTCCAGGCTAGAGCGAAATGAATGGCTCAAATCCAGCTCATCCCCAGCACGTCCCGTTTCCTCCACTCCAGACGTCCAGACCGTAGGAAATCTTACTCCCTGCCGTCCTACCTCTCTCCTTGACTGTTTTGGACGTTCTGCTCTCCTCACTTGCTCACTCGGTGTGTTGGTGGTGGGTGCGGAATGCGGTGCGAGCCTGGGAGCCACTTGAACTCCTCCAGCTCCTGGCAAGTGGCAACTGGTTGGTAGGGAAGCCAGATTTTGGATTTCTCAAATCAGTACCTTTCGTGGGAATAAAAAATCTTCGAAAGGTCGCGATTGACAGCGAAAACAACAAGATTTTTACGCTCAATCCTTCAATCTTTCATTCTCAAAAAACGGTTTAAGTTATTCTGACTTCTGACTAGACTGGCTCTATGTGAAATAATTCAAAATTTCACATGCGGTAACAATTAACAATGCGATACTATAACATCGTGACGAATATTGGGGATTGGCTTAATTTATCACACATTAGGATCAGGCATTGCTTATAAAAAATTATGCTTAATTAGTTTGCAAAAATTTGTTCAGTGTTATTATTATTAAGTGCTTTATTCAGATAAAACCAATTGTTATAAACAAACTGGACAGTAAGGTCAAAGTTATCAATAACATTACTGAAAACGTTGTTTAAATTTAAAATAGAAATTACGCCGAATCACAATTTAGACTAGAGATAAAAATTATAGATAGGAGAAAAAGTTAAACGTAACAAGAGGCTCACCCTGCCTTTGAAGGCGCAGTGATAGAAAAAATAATAAAATTACACACTATTGGTTGTAAGCCAGTGCACTAAAGCTTTCTTAGCGTTCTGATAATATAAGGTATAGCTGACGTTTTGTACCTTTCAGTTTTACAAGCAACAACATTCAGCTTAATTTTTGGATCATTTATTTTTCTTTTGGAAAAATTCCAGCCAACCCTTAAATTTAGGAATTCATAATAAATTCAGACCGAAATTTTTCGTTAAGAATACTCTCCTTTCTTCCAAGGGCAATAGATTTAGCGACACACAAACATGTTTGTAGTTACTATTACTTACATAAGTACCACTTATAATTGAAAGAGCTCTTTTTTCCACAGAATTTAATTTACTTACGAGTTTGGCTGAGATTCCCTGCCCAAAGAACAGAACAATATTCCATCACACTTCTGATGTGTAGTACATACATTCTGCAAAGTTGACTTTTAGTAAAATTACAATTCTTTAATCTTCTTAATATATACAATTTTTTGCAGGCTTTTTTGAAGATTTCTCCCGTGTTGGTGTGCCAATCTCCATTCTTATTAATATAAATACCCAGCAACCTTGCACAGTCGACCCTTTCTATAACTGTGTTATTTATTTTTACAACGAAATTTTTACTTATTTTATTTTTGGAAAAATCAATAACAATTACCTTACTTTTACTTGGATTTAAAACCATTTTGTTTTTTGACATACATTGGTTAACTTTGCTAAGATGCTCATTCATTTTTGGTGTATCAAAACAATTTACAGCTTCTGCTATGCATATATCATCCACAAATGCGTTCATTATGTTATGATCAGCTTTAATATTTTCGTTAAAAAACTTAAGTACAGAATTCATTAATACAATAAAAAGTAAAGGAGCCGACTTAGAGCCCTGGGGATTACCATTTGTAATTTTTAAGAATTGAGAACAAATATTTTTTTCTCTGACGCACTGCTGCCTATCCTTAAGAAAATCAACCAGCCATAATACATCATGTTTGCTCACACCAAGATCTATTATTAGTTTTATTAGTACATTGTAATCTACGAGGTCAAAGGCTTTACTTAAATCCAGTAATGTAATAATTATGTACTTATTTCCCTTTTCTAGGGATTTGTAGACAAAGTCATACAGATTCACTAGATAGTGGGAACACGACTTTTTTATGGATCCTAACTGATTCACTTCTAATTTATCAATAATTTGATTGTAAATCCTATCAACCATAAAGGTTTCCATCATTTTACTAAAAATATTCGTTTGAGTGATTGGTCGCAGATTGTCCAAATCATATTTAATTAAATCTTTTAGTATAGGTGTTATGTACCCTTTTTTCCACTGGCTTGGTACTTTGTAGTTGCAGTAAGAGAAATTTATCAAGTGTGTAAACAATGGCACTATACTACAAGCTGCTTCTTTTATCAGAGCCGCGGGTAGAGCATTCGGAATGTTTCCTTTCCTTTTGTTTAGCTTTTCGCAGGCATTTAATACAGCAAGCTCATGTAGGTATGTATAAACAAGGCATTCCACTATTATCATTAAAACATACATTCTGAACTGGTGCATAAGTATTGTTAATTGAACTGAAATGATATTTAAAGAATTAAGTGTGTCCATGATGTTCTGAGTGTTAGTTTGAAGCATAATCGTTTCGGTGACCGAGACTTTTTTTTTAAACTGCACAACCTTTTTGCAATTTTGTGTATATCCACCGGGTTGGAATTTATTTGAGCCTGTAATTTCACGTTGTATTGGTCTTTAGCCTCTTTCACAGCTTTCTCGAAACTTTTTTAATTTTTACGTATTCTAATGATTTTTTATTATTAGTATTTTTGTATGTTTTTAGAAGCCTTTTCACATTATTATTTATCCACTTTGGATCATTATGCATGACCTTTTTAGTTTGTGGCGGAAAGCACACATCATATGCACACTGAAGTATGCTCTCAAATATGTCTACTTTTACATCTGTTATTTGTTTTATTAAAAAATCCCAATTTATAATGTTTATAAGGTAGCAAAAATTTTCTATATTAGGTGCATTGAATATTCGGTATTCGTGCTATGTATAATTGTCGTTTAACACAGTTATTTTTTTCTTAGGTATTAGTTCAATACAAATATGGCACGTTTTGTTTTCTTGTAGCGGAGGTATTGAGCAAGGAGGGTCATACCATGCCATCAGATTAGTTATGATTAGATCCAACCTGGATTTGTGATTGTCGTTTCTGGAGAAAAACATTGGAAATTTTATTATTTGTTTGAGTTCGTTAGCACTAACAAACGTATGTAAGTGTTTCCACTTATTGAAATCACCACATATAATAAATCCAGGAGAGACATAATTTTGTTTAATATTATCGTAGGCTGATACCATTGACGTTAGGTTTTTTTCACTGACAGCACAACTATTTGGTGGACGGTAGACACATGCTAGTGCTAATACGGACACAGAACGAGGTAAATAAGGTGGTCAAGTAATCAGCCACGTGATTTCAAAGTTAGTGTTATTATTTTGTGCATAGTTTCTAAATTTAATTCCAGTAAATGTTGTATGTACATAAACCGCTGTTCCACCTCCTATTCTGTTAGTTCTTGGAGTTGTAAATAAATTAAAATTTTCTAATTCCATAAATTTATTTTTATTTTCCCAAATTTCAGATATAGCTAAAACGTCGTACTGACAGCTTAACGCTTCTAGCTTGGCAAATTTACTTTCGTTGGGTGAATTAGCATTTGTGTACATAAATTTAGGGAAATTGTATTTATTGGAAATTGTGGAAAATGTTTCCTTATTACAGGTTCCTATCATTTTGCGATTTTAATCCCTCCACGCACTTTTATTTTTCGATTTTTGATCACAATACGATGTTTAATTTGTTTATAAAAATATGCAGGATTCATGGAACTTTTGTGGGAAGAGCATTAGCTACTTCCTGGAGAAATCCAGATATGTTTCTGTTCTTTTTGGTTGTATGGGGGAAAGTGGACTGTATGGAAAGTTTATGGAAAGGAAATTAAGTATAAAAAAACAGTGTTATGCTGCACTAATACACCCAAAAACTCCTTTATTTTAAAA
>JAQGBT010005981.1:0-13331 GCA_034698585.1 Disparrhopalites patrizii
TCCCTTCCTCTCCCTTCCTCTCCCTTCCTCTCCCTTCCTCTCCCTTCCTCTCCCTTCCTCTCTCTCTCTTTCTCTCTGTTTCTCTCTCTCTCTATTTTTCTCTCTCGCTCTGGTTCTCTCTGTTTTTCTCTCTATCTCGCTGACGCTTCTCTATCCTCCCCTCTCTGTCTCGCTGACTCTTTGCTCTCTCATTCTCCCTCCGTGTCTCGCTTTCCCTCTCCCTCCCTCAATCTCCATGACATGCCATGAACGTAACCTACTTGTGTATTTTTAATGTAGTTTCATCCCTTCTATAGCCTGAATGGCCCTAACGGTTTTAAAGGAGAGGTGGGAAGCCCATATACATTAATTTCCCTCCCCACAAGTAGTATTACAAGGAAGGCGGGGAGAAGGAGAAGAGGATGGGAAGGGAAGAGAGTGGATGAGGAAGAACATATAATAAAAGAGGAAAGGAATGGAAAAAAAGGATGAGCAACACACATGAATATTGGGAGATGAAAATTAATCGTGCTTGAAGCCGTTATTTGATTGTTATTATGGGTGAAAAGGGCTTTCTCCCTCCTTCCCACCCCATCGGGCACTAGTAAAATGTCTATGAATCATGGGATTCCCATTACGGGCGTGAAAAAAAAGTGCGATGGAGTGAGATTGGAACGTGCAAGTTGGGAAGGAAACTCGGGAATTTAAAGCGGGATCAGTGAGAGAGAGAGAGAGAGAGAGAGAGAGAGAGAGACGAAGTGAGAGGGATGCCACCGGAGACAGTGTTAGAAAGATGAATATGGAGCAGGGGAAAAAGGTGGGAGTAGAATGACATGCCTGAATATGAGGATCCACGATTAAATTCGACATTCGCAAATACCGGAAAGGGATCAAAGCATACGAAGGTGACGAGAGAATGGACTACAATTTCTCAAGCGTATCTATATATCTGTACAAAAATCCAGTGATAAACTCTAGAGAGAAACAGAGCCATTAGAGAGATGTTGAAAAGGAGAAAAATCTAAGAACAGGTAACAATGGAGTTTCGATAAAGACACAAAGGGAATAAGCAAAGATAAAAAGGATTATAGACAAGATGGAGACAAACATTATACGAAAGACAGGCAAGAAAATTCGGATCTAAAAGAGGAAAAATAGAGAGAAACGAATCAGAGAAGAGGCAAAGTAGACACAGAAAAAGAGAAAACCGCAACGAGGCTGAATAATATAAAAATTAAAGAAGGGAGATTAAACAGAAAAAGAAAGACAAAAAGGAAAAGAGACCGGCAGGGAAAGAAATAGAAAATATAAAAGCGCATAGTTGAAACAAACGAGAAAGAGAAAATAGAAAAGAGGTAGAGTCGACAGAAAAAAATAAAAATAAAATAGAAACGAGGCAGAGACGACAGAAAAGAGAAAGAGAAAATACAAAAGAGGCATAGTCGACAAAAAGAAAAAATAGAAACGAGCCAGAGTCGGCAGAAAATAAATAAAGAGAAAATAGAACAGAGGCGGAGTCGACCGAAAAAGAAGATAAAGAATCCAGAAAATGAAAAGTAGACGACGAGAAGGAGAGGAAAAAAGAAGAAAAGTTAGAAATGTACAATAAAGAGAAAATAGAGGTAAAAATAAATAAAAAACAAGGAGAAAAAGAAAAGAGAAAATGGAGAAGAAGAAACTCCAGAAATCAAAAGAGTGAAATATGCGGAGGAAACGAAAGGGTACATGCATGCACGTGTGACCAAAACAATAATCCTAAAAGGAAGGGGATGAAAAAAATTTTTTTTTTTTACATATACCATAGAAAAAAAATTGATTGTAAGTGTAGTGAAGGAAGGAAAGAAGGGAAATCGCTTTTTAAACGTCTGTCTTGTTCGATCCCGTAATTTTCACTGAGGATGACATTTTTTACATTAGCAAGTACTATTTTATACCTACATTAACACCACCTCCCCCTTACCCCTTTCCTCCCTCTCTCCTCCGAATAGAATTGAAGGGAAAAGTTCATGCCTTCCCCTTCTCCACTAGTGCCACCACTAAATCCTCTGGATGAGAAACTCCCTGTTCATGTCGGCAGTAGTAGATTTCCCTTAAATCCACATGCTACATAGTTACACTCTCCCTAAAAGAGAGTGATCGTGAGAGGAATGTAAAGGGGGAGAAAAATATATGGGGGGATGAAGGGAATTGCACACCCCCTCAAAAAAAAAATGGGGGAGATACTACCATATAAGGAGTTAAAGGTTGGTTGTGTGGGTGTGAGATAGAAAAAAAAATATAACAGAAGGAAGAGAATCACTTGCCCCGGCCAACGGAGCAAAGAACTTTTTTTTTTTGCTAAGGATTTGTGGGCAGAATGTGACACTAAGTGGGGTGCTAATGATACTTTTTGCTCTATTCTGCTTCTTTTCTCAGAAAAAAATCGATCTTCTTCTTTTCTCACTCTCTCTCTCTTTCATCTTTTCTACTACTAATAATAACAATGATGTATGATATAAAAATTCTCTGGAGATTTTGGGGGGAGATAGTAGTGATAATGTGATGGAAGACATCAAAATCCAGGACCAAATCCATGCCAAAGTCCCCAAGGCGAAGCAAATTGTGAGGTAAATTCAATCTGCCATGATTTCTTAAAAATTTCCCCTCTATTTTAGTCCCCCATAAAAATCTATTTATACAGATTTATTTATACATTCAAATAGAGACCAAAGATGAGTGCGAGGGGGAAATGGGAAATGTAATCAGTGAGCTCAAATGAACAATCTAAAGGGAGAATCATTGGCAAAAACGAAATATATATTTATGATTTGGCGGGTCTAATTCATTACTTAACTAGGCCAAACTCCTTTGCCGGGGAATGCCAATATGGAAGAAATGACCATTCTGTTTCAAGTCCTTGGTAGTAAATATGGAGGCATCTCCCTTTGCCAAAGATGTGTCCAGATCCAATGGCTCTGTGTACTAGGTACATGCCAAAACTTATGGGCATCATTCCCCTAACAAATATTTTGGGAAAAAGGGTTGCCAAACGGGGAATTCTATTTTTTTTTTATCCCAAAGCTTTCCCCTACCTTTTCACTTTCCCTTTCCCTTCAAAATTATGATTGCGTCAAATGCTGATTATAGATACTCATTTTCAAGCAAATATCTATGGTGACACAATCCTCAGAAGAATAAAAAAAATCCTCTTGAAATTCCATTGGGTTCATGTTGAAAAAGACAATACTAAATACTGTGTTAGTGTCCACACTTAACTAGAGCAAAAGACAAAAAAAAAAGACTGACCAATTAAAGTCACGACAGAATAAGTATTGAAGTAAAAGTAAGTGAATGTGTAATCACCCTCTCTTTATATTTTATTGCACTGATTATGACAAACAAGATGCTTATAGTTACTCCACCTAATTGGAGAGACACTTTAAAAACACTACAAATAAATTACAAGAACAAAAGTGTGTAAGTGCTGAGTGTGTGTTTTCCCCCTTTATTGATCCTCTTTATCTTCCTTTACTTTGTTTTTCCTCTGTCCCTAGTACATACTACGATTCCAAGCTCTTGGCACAGGTTCAGACTCAATGCCAGTCTAATACATATATTGAGCCACAACTTTTCAGAGGCTGTCTAATATTTACCCCTTGGCTTTCCAATCACGTTCGAAACAGACAAAGAGAGAGAGAGAGAGCGTCGGAGAGGAACAAGGAAGGACGAAGACTAAGAGTGAAGGAGAAAGAGAGAAAGAAAGGGCGAAAAGGAGAAAATTATACAAAAACAAGAAAGCGAAAGTGAAAGCGTGGGGGAAACGTCCACGGAGAGAGAGTGAGAATCAACAGGAGTGACGGAATGCAAGATGAAAAGAGAATGTTAGTAAAAGCGAAAAAATGAAGAAAAACAGTGAAGGACAGGACGAAGAGGAGAAATAAAGCAAAAAAGATGGGACAGACAGACAAAGAAAAATAGAGAGAAAAGAGAGAGAGAGAAGATAAAGAAACGTAGAGAAAAGAAGGAGAAAGAAAAATAGAGACAAAAAAGAAAGAAAAGTAGAGAAAAGAAGGAGAAAGAAAAATAGAGAGAGAAAAGAAAGAAAAATTAAGAAAGAAAAGAAAAATAGAAAGAAAAAAGAAAAAATAGAGAAAGAGAAAGAAAAATAGAGACAGGAAAGAAAAAAAAAGAGAAACAGAAAGATAAATAGAGAGAAAAAAATACAGAAAAAGAAAGATAAATAGAGAGAAAAAAATAGAGAAAGATAAATAGAGAGAAAAAAGAAAAAATAGAGAAAGAGAAAGAAAAATAGAGAGAAAAAAGAAAAAATAGAGAAAGAGAAAGAAAAATAGAGAGAAAAAAGAAAAAATAGAGAAAGACAAAGAAAAATAGAGAGGAAAGCAAAAACTAGAGAAAAAGAAAAAATAGAGAAAGAGAAAGAAAAATAGAGAGAGAAAAGCAAAAACTAGAGAAAAAGAAAAAATAGAGAAAGAAAAAGAAAAATAGAGAGAGGAAAGCAAAAACTAGAGAAAAAGAAAAAATAGAGAGAGGAAAGCAAAAACTAGAGAAAAAGAAAAAAAATAGAGAAAGAGAAAGATAAATAGAGAGAGACAAAGGAAAATAGAGAGAAAAAAGAGAAACAGAGCGTGAAACCCAAAGAAAAATAGAGAGAGCAACAAAGAGAAATTAAACCAAAGAAAAACAAAAATGGAGAGAGCAACAAAGAGAAATAAAACCAAAGAAAAACCTAAAGAGAAAGGCAAAGAAAAACAGAAAGAAACGGCAAGAGAGAGAAACAAAGATAAACGCCAAGGAAGAGCGATAGAAAGAAAATTAAACAGAAACGAAGAGAGAAATGAGAGAAATAAAAAATGTCCGAAAAAAATAAAACATCTGGATTGGCAAAAGAAAAAGAAAAGAAAAGAGAGAAGCGGAGAGAGATTGATAGGAAAAGGGTAAGAGGGCAAAAAGTAGGAAAAAGATACATATTTTCAACTGAAAGGGGTAAAAAAAAGTAGAAATTTATTTTTCATATAACCAGATAGACTGAGACTTTTTTCATTTTTTTTCACAAGAACAACGTTTGCCACCTATGTACACTACAAACTACAAGTGAAGGCACATTCCGAGGAGAGGATACAAGGGGAGGAAGAATAAGATTGACATGTTGGACACGGGATCAAAGGGAGACCTTAGAAAGTAAAGAAAACTTTGTAACCCTTAAAAGAATTGAAGCGGAAAGGTGTAGAAAAAATAAAAAAATAATAGATTGGCAGGAGCAAATAGAAAATGAAAGGCAAATCTGGAAGTTACTGGGGGAGAAACATCGTGGAAAGAAAGCCCCGGATTTTTTTGGGGGGCCTGAAAAAAAATGGAAGACGTGAGAATGAACCTTTGAGGATGGGAATGAAAGGAAGACGAGGGAGCCTCCTCATGATGAACCTGGAGGGATGGGGAAAGTCCGAGAAAAGTGAGTTAAAAGAAAGCGGACAGGCATATGTATATCGGGGAATCCTGGAAGAGATCGGGCATTACCAAATCAAATACAATCAAATTGACAAGGCGAGGATCTAACGGGTGTCACTGGGCATAGAAAGGTAGAATAGAAAGAGACACACATGCAGACTATAGGAATAAAAAGGAGAAATAGGCCTAGAAACGAAAAAAAATACAAATCAAAAAAGGAAAAATAGAATTCCCAGTAAAAACAGATATATAAAACCCAAATAGGAAAGATCAATACAAAATTAAAAACTCGCAATTGTATCCAAAAGATCCCATGGACAGAAGTTTGATGAAGAAAGTCATAACATATAGTATCAATGGAAATAATTTATATACTCTTGTCAAAATATACAAAAAAAAGTAGATTGACTGAAGGGGAAAGAGAAAATGCGGGTGAAAAGAAACATGAAATTGGGAATGCTTTTAGGCCTTTCTGAGTATAAGTGAACGTGCCCTGAACTGATTATTTGATTAAATTAGGTTCAAACTCCTAACTTTGTATAAAATCACGACAATGATCATATATTTCCCCCCACTTTTTTCTCCTCCAAACCTCTTCACCCTTCCGCCCTACACGAATCCAAAACTGTCAAATACAGAAATATTATCATAATATCAAATATTCTTTCTGTACAACGCAGTTCACCGCAACTTTTATCTCGTCTCCCCATTTGTTATTTTCACTTTCTGACTCACACCCTCAATATCTCTCTCGCTCTCTCCATTAAGAGGTTTTGAGTGACCTTTCTCATTTTTTATTTGCTCCTTTTTCATTTCCCCCCCCCTCTCTCTCTCTCTTCTTTCTTTGATCCTTCCTTTCTATTCCTCTTGATCTCTCTCTCTTCCTTTCTTTCTCTCTCTATTGCTCTGGATCTCTCTCTATTCCTCTCTCCTCTTCTTTCTCTCTCTCTATTGCTCGGGATCTCTCTCTATTCCTCTCTCCTCTTCTTTCTCTCTCTCTCTCTATTGCTCTGGATCTCTCTCTCTATTCCTCTCTCCTCTTCTTTCTCTCTCTCTCTATTCCTCTCTCTCACTTCTTCTCTTTCTCTCTTCATCTCTTTCTCTCTCTTCTTCTCTTTCTGTCTTCCTCTTTCTCTCTCTTCTTCTCTTTCTCTCTCTTTTCTCATCTTGTCATTTTTTCTCTTTCTCGTATTTCCTCGTTCCCTGTCTCCTTTTCTCTCTCCCTCCGTACTTCTCTCTTATTCTTCCTTTTCCTCTGTCCCTCTCTTGGATAATCTCTCACCCTTTCTCATTTTCTTCCCCATTTCATCCCTCAGACTTTCCTTCTCATGCTCAGTTTACCTTATTCTATCCAGTCCCTTTGTTCTCTGGAACACAAAAATGTACTCTCATACTGACTTCGGTATACCATTGGCTCACTTTTGACATGTGGATCCACTGCCCTCTGGCAAATTACAGGCTATGCATGCTTACTCACCATACAAGCCTATTTTCTCTCTTCATCCCCTTATGTAAAGGGCTTCTGAAAACATTATTGACATCAATGCAGACTTACGGAGTGGAGGAACGGTATATTCTGAGAGGACCCCCACCTCCTGTATGAGATTGTTTATAAGTATTAGTAATAAGTAATACACACCTTGAAACCTCGTTCAAGTCAATGGTTGATGAAAAATGGTTGTGAAAGAAAAAAATAAATAACCCAAGAAAAATAATAAGAATAAAAGAACACACACACACACTCACTTAGATCTCGCATTGAGAAGTCAGTCAGAAGGTACTTGTGTTGTATGCACAAGTGTAACCTCATATCCATGTAGGCGTCGTCCTCTTCTCATGTAAATCAACACCGTGAGCATTAAGTGCTCCAAAGGCACAAATTGGGTGTACATACAAACATTCCTGCACTAATTATTATCGATATGGAGAGTCTCAAATGAGCGAGACTGAGAGAGAGAGAGAGAGAGAGAGAGAGATGGACCGTATTTGCAGCCACCTAGACCCATTTATAATTACACTTTACTTCATTTCAAGTGGACAAGATGGAGAGGGGAAGAGAAAGAGAAGAGAGAGAGAGACAGAGAGACAGAGAGAGAGAGAGAGAAAAGGAGAGAGAATTTGCAGGAGCACCGACAGTCTAAATAGCATTGTGTTGTCAACCCCAATTGTAAAACCATAACAAGCGTAAAAACATTTATCACGTATTTACTTTTCACATGACATGACAACCTCAAACCGCTACATTCTCATCATATTGACAATACACTCATTCTCTTTTACTCCTTTCTCGCTGTTTCGGCCTCCCTGTCTCTCTCTCTCTCTCTCTCTCTCTAGTTAATTCAATCCTCAAACAAACTTTTAGCTTTAAAACTTCTCTCAGGCGATTTTCATTTAGACAAAGATATCCTCAATATTTATGTTCCTCACGCATAGCAAAAACTCTCTTTTCTATCTCTCCTCCATTCCCTTTTCCCGTCTCACTTCTCTCGGGAAATCTCTTTTCTCTTCTCTCTCTCTCTCTGGTTCCATTTCATGCCTGTGGGCTTTGGTAGTGTTTTATCCATTATGAATCTCTTTTGCTGTCTATTTCTCTCGGTCTTACTCTCCCTTTTTCCTTCGGTATATTCTCCTTCATTCTCTCTTCATTTGTCTGTCTCTTCCAATTCCCCCGGATCTGTCTTTTTCTTTGGACTTTCTTATTTGCATTTGTTTTTCTTGAATCTAGTTTTTTCATAGCTATTCCTACTCCTACATTCCTACATTTTGCCGCTTTTGGCAATCCTTTCATGTTCCGCGATACTCTTGCCTTTCCCTCTCTCAACTTTTCTCTCTCCCTTTCTCGTTTTTCCATTTTTCTCTCTTTCTCTGTGCCTCTTTTTTCTTGCTTTACATTTCTCTGTTCCTTTTTTCTGTATTCCTGTCTCTTTCTGTTGGCAGCTTTTTCCTTGGTGTTCTTTACTCTTTTTCTCTCTTTATCTCTCTCTGCTTAGGCCTCTCTTTTGTTCACTTTTCTTTTCTGTTTCTCTCTCCATTTTTCTGTCTGTCACTTCTTGCTTTCCTTTCTCTCTCTCTCCGTATTTTTCCACCCCTTCTCTCGTTCTTTCTCTGTATTTTTCCTCCCGTTCTCTTGTTCTTTCTCTTGATACCTTTCCCCCCTTTTTCTCGCTCTCGCTCTGTATTTATATATAGATTCTCCCTTTCTCTCTTTCTTTCTCAATTTATCTTTCTCTCTTCCTCCCTTCCTCTTTCACAATCTCGCTTTCACCCTGTTACATTTGTCAACATTCGTACTCTCAGTGTCTCAGTGAAGCATCTTCTTCCACTTTCAATGTTGACAATGACTAGCTATGTAATGCCTCCAGGACGTCTTTCCCTCTCCATCTCTCATATTTGCTGAGATTTATATGACCCTGTTTACACGTCTCTTCTTCCGCTCATCACTCTCTCTCTCTCTCTTTGTCTCTGTGTCTCTCACCCTCCTTCATGTTCGTTTCTGGTTGGTGTCGCAAGATTAGAAAAATGTTGAGCACATACATACACACCACTACTAGCCTCTCACACTTTGGGCAAATGTAATTAATTACACTTGTCACAGTACACACAAAGTCACTCCTCGTCTAGCTGTTACTTTGATTTACTTTTGCCACACAGCGACAACCAGAGGAGGAAGAGGTCCTGGCCTCAGCGGCAATTTTTCTTTCTTTGGTCAAAATCTCACACAAATCATTTCATTTTTCCTGACGTCTTCCTTTTTTCTTCTCGTTTTGATTTGTTGTTTATCTCACCAATTTTTGTTGTACTGGCTTACACCCATATAATAACTATGGTCTTTGTGTTTCAGGGTATTATGGGTATAGTTGATGTGCGATTTCTTTTTGTTAGTAGTCTCCGCTTTCAAACAGGCTTTCAGCATAATAATTGTCTTTTCAGCATTTATGTATACCTATGTGCATATATGATTTAAAATTCATTTGCGTCTTTACCTCTTTACTGCGATTCTGACTCTCTGTCACTTTCTCGGGGTTCTCTCTCCTTTTCCCGTAATTTTTTTTTCTCTCTCCTTTTCCCTTCTATTTTCTCTCTCTCTTTCCCTTTCCAATTTAATCTCTTTCTCTTCTCTCTTTACTCTCTTTCTCCCGCCCATTTTTCCCTTACTATTTTTGCTCTTTTTATCTTCTATTTCCCTTACTATTTTTGCTTTTCCCCCCTCTTTTGCTCTGTTTTTCTCTGGGTTTTCTCCTCTTTTTCTCTTTCAATTCAATTCAATTCAATTTATTCACTTTCAGGTAGAGACCTATATGAATAAGTTTACAGATATTACATGAGATTTCAAGTGTATGCTTCATTCTGTCGAAGCATTGTCTTATATATATGTGAATTAACTTAATATTATCGAGGTTCATACTTTTTAGTATAAAATAGAACGTCTGTCTGTTGAGATTCTGAAAAGCTAGTTTAGTGATATATTTATCGCGAATGTCTCTAAAATATTCGCATTCAACAAGGAAATGGTACACATCAGAACAAGTGGAACCGCAGAATTTGCACATATCATTATATTCAAACCTAACGAACTTATATCCAATTGATATAGTTGATCTTTTTCTCTCTCTATTGTGCCTTTTTTTCTCCACTCTACCTTTGCTCTTTTTTTTCTCTTTCTCTCTATTTTTGGTGTTTTTTCTTCTCTTTTTTTTGGTTTTTTTCTCCTCTTTTTCTCTCTTTATTTTGCTATTTTTCTCCACTCTCTATCTTTGCTCTTTCTCTCTCCATTTTTTCTGTTTTTTCTCCTCTTTTTTGCTCCCTAAATTTTTGCTTTTTTCCTTTCATTCTCTCTCCTCGGCCTTCCCGCTATTTCCCCTGTAACTATTCCCTATCCAACCGTCACATTTATGGTTCCCAATTTCATAACACACATGGCTGACGTCTCCCAAGGGGAAAAAAAGGGACCTCCAACCCACTATGGAAATGATGGTGCCATGCCCTGCCTCTATTGACATTTTTATGTACGGAGCAAGAATAATTTGTACCTATTCAGTGTATATTTATGCAAAAGTTATTTTGTATGCGGGGACAAACTGGATTTTTTTCTTGGAAAAAATTTGGTGCATATAACTCCTGAAAATTTACAATATCAATTGTTATAGCCATATAACGTCAGGTCTGTTGTTGTTGCCATGGCATGGAGTAACAGCCGTGTGTGAGAATCCCTTGAGAGAGTTTTTTGCCGTATGACTTTTAGGGAGAAGTCCTCTTTATGTGCACAGGATTAACCAGAAGACGAAGAAGTGGTGGTAGTCGTCAGAATAAAGAGAATGCCCTGTACGACAAGTATGACATGCTGATGACAAAATCTTGACTCAAATCAGTACCACAACAGTTTGCCTTTTTCGAGATGGGAGACAGATACGTAAAATCCCTTGTCTTTCCCTCTGCCCTTGTCTCTCTCTTTCTCTCTCTCTCTCTCTCTCTCTTTATTCGCCTAACAATCCTTATTACTGTATTCGACATTGACTGTATAAATAATGAGAGACTGGGACCTTTTTGTGTATAAAACTGGATTTTCCTCCCTGCATTCCTCATGCTGTTTTTTCCCCTTTTTTTCTTTCTCTTTTTTTTGGGGGAATCCCACTAACCATTCAAGTATGAGAAAGGAATTCATGGAGTGACATAATATTTTCCCATTCAAGCTCGATCTTCTCCCTCAATCTTCTGCCTCTGCTCTATAGTCAACTTCTCCTTTATATTTCGTCGGGGAGCATAAGAAGAAGCTCGTTCTGGTTGTATTACAGGGTGAGGGAAAGAGACAAGGAGATAAGGAAGGAGACATACGGAGAGAAAGAGAGAGAGAGAGAGAGAGAGAGAAACATTTGGCATTTGGCCCTCATCATCCATAAGAAGAGGACAATGACCAGGAACATGTCCTAATCATTTGTTGTTGTCCCTCTCTTCATATTTCTTTTTATTATACATAGAAAAACCTGCAATGGTTAAATACTGAAAAAAAAATAACAACAACATCAGCCAAAAAGACTTCTTTACCTCCCATAACAATTTCCTCCTTAGTGGGTAAACTACCTTTAGCTATAGCTATATATATAGTACATATATGTACTGTGATAAAGAGGGAGTAAGTACATTTTTTTTGTAAATTTTTTCAGAAAAAATCTTTGTCATACAAATTTCTGTGGGCGAAGGTGGGTAATAAAATTATTTTAATCACTTTTTCTAGATGACTACTGCACTTACACGGTTAGGGTTAATTGCAGGTGTAAACTGTGGGCGTGTGTCAGCATTTCTTTTTCAATATTTTTGTTTTTGTTTTAATTCTTATTTCTGCAATTTTTTTACGTTATTAATTTTAAACATTTTAATTGTTATTATCATTAAACATTTAATTTTCAAGATGTATAATATACAATGTATATATGTATGTACATGTACATACGTCATATACATAAGGTATAGGCAGTGACATTTTTTTTGAAATTCCGACCCCTGTATTTTATGGGGAGGGGGCGGAATTATTAAACAATACAAGGTAACCTGCCATAAGCAAAGTGCTGGTTTTGCATTAATACATTCCTTATTAATTTTAATTTATACATGTTCTCCACAATTAAATGTATTAATCATAATCTTCTAATTAGTTGGTCTCGGCCGTATTACATGCATTGCATTTCGCATTGAATTTCGTAACTGTTGCTGCAATTTTGTCCATTTCTAAAATATTTGGGAAGATTCCACTCCAATAAATACTTATCCCTAGGCATTCCCCGCCCTGCATTCAATCCAAACGAGACATTTTTCTCTCATTCCCCCTGTAAATAAATCACTTGTTCATTGGTGACGAAAAAAAATATTCTAATTACCATTACGCAATTTATGTCTTCGTCCTTCCCAAAGGATCATTGGGAATGACGAGAGAGAAGGGACAGTGTAAGTTATTTCTTATTGATAATTTTTCCCAATTACTTTCCAAATCATACCCATCCGCTGAGTCATGTTACAGAGTAATGTGATAATAACGACAGTCAATACTCACAATGTATATACAGTTACAGTACATTTTCTCCGTCCTTAATGTAATATGCATATAGTCATTGAAGAAAAATCAACCCCTTCACTTCTTCCACCTCAATGCTTTATTATTTGCACCGCCACATCGGAGGATATTAGGGTACAGTTACAGAAATGTGGAGTCATGACTTGCCTTTAATTTCAATAAGGATCAATAAATATCTAGGATGTCTCCCATCCCCTTCAAAACCAACAAGGGCTTCATCCCTTGCCGTTGATTTGTGTGGCGAATATCTTCAAGAAGAAAAGAAATCAATAAAAAGGAGTAGTGGACAAAAAAAAAATTCAATTATATAAATGTGCTGTAAGCTATGTCTTTTAAATGGAGAACAAACTTTGGAGCTTGCTAAAGGGCATGTTTGTTTTTTTTTTTTTTGCTGGTTGGGGCATATAAATAAAGCATCTTTACTGACAAATGAGGCGAAGAGACAGAAACTGAAGGGGGTAAAATGGAGTGTTTAAAAAATTCTCCATTAATATCAATATTATTTTTATGATTCCTTCATGGACCATTTTTTCCTTGGGGTCAACGTTTAAGAATGGGAAATAATTTTTTTACTAATAGTTTGCTAATGGTTGCTAAGGGAGAGTGTTCGAACACTGTAATTAAAGGGAGAGATTCCATGGCATTCCTTTCACTTTGCTCGACACATTGTTTAGTTGAATGTCGCGAGACAATGAGAGAGAAGGAGAGTGAAAAAGAAAACCGAGACAAATCAAATAGAAATAGAAAGAAAACAGGACAAAATGAGAGAGAGAGACAGAGATGTAGCGAGAGAGGAAGAGAGAGAAAGACAGAGAAGAGAGAGAAAGAGAGAAAGAGAGAG
>JAQGBT010005982.1:0-13329 GCA_034698585.1 Disparrhopalites patrizii
CAAGGTAAGTAAGTGGAATTAACCTCGTTTGGTTTTGTTTTCATTTTTGATGTCTCATGTTGATGAGACTGACAACTGACAACTGACAATTGTTGACTAATGATGGCTAAATCGCGGATTTCGGTCTGCCCAATTAATGGTTAAATTGGGATTTTAACAATTTCAGGGAGCTTTTGTGGGTGGTATCACCGCATTGATCTTTATGTTTTGGCTTGGTTTTGGTGCTATATACTTTAAGCAAAAAGTTCCTCCCGACATCGTATATTCCTCTAAAGGATTTTCCGTAGACGGCTGCAATGAAACCGAGGGTTTGTCAAATGTCACAACAGGGAGGCCACCGGTAGGAAAAACGTAAAGCCATTTATCATTTGTTGCTCAGAACCATTTGAAAGATCGTTCTGTATTCAATGATGATTAGTACAGAATATCAAAGAATATCTGTTTTATAATTTAGAGGTGGCATATTAGAATTTCATCGCTTATCCTACATGTGGTATTCCATGGTGGGCAGTGCCATAGTCGTCGTCGTGGGACTCATCGTCAGTTTCCTCACTCACCCACAAGATCCACGAACGTTGAACCCGGACTTAATTAGTCCTGCTATTAACAGTTGCATGATGAAAATATTACCGGAGGATTGTAGGAAGCGAGTTAAATGGGAAATTGGGGAAGATTTTGTACCACCTGAAGGCTCCGCTTTGGCGGAAGTAACTGTGGACAAAAATAAAGATGAGAAAGGTCTAGTACATGATGACAACCCGGAGAAAGTACCAGAAGGTCCAAAGAAGCCTAAAAAGAAGCTTGGTAAAAAGCCTGGGGGGAAACCGGTACCCACTAAACCCCCTCCCAAGCCAAAGAATCCAAAAGCAGTAGCTACTAAAGGGGGTAGATCTAAGAAGAAGAAACCTAAGCCAAAGAAAGTCGGTGCCGCTGATACTCAATCAACGACTACATCTGAAAACAGCGAAGCATCAGCTGAAACAGAAAATAATACTAAATCGGTAACCTCAACCGCAACCACGCCCTCAACGACTGAGTCTGCTCCTGAGGCTGATCCCAGTCGTGAACCGAAGGGCAACATCAAACCTAAAAAGCGTAATAAAGTTGTCCCCAAATAAACCTTTTGGCGCCTTTTCAATTATTTCCTTTCGCACTGTCTTTGTGCCCTTTTGCTAAATACATAGCCAAAATGCAGTCAAGTTAAGCATCATTCGAGTCATAAAGGCCATCTTGCCCAATGAGTAACACCATAGGTATAGCAATTCAGCCATCCTACAAAACACTCAAAACTACCCAGCTGCAAATAAGCAAGCCTTTATTAGAGATGCAGTAACAAGTAACAACTAATTCAAATGCCGTATAATATGCATACCATTTTTATGTACACTTCCAATATAGGTAATTATTTTTCACTTTGGAAGTCTTCCAATGTGAAAAATAATTACCTCAATTATGCCAAGTGTCTAACATGGCGTGATCTTAATACGTCAATTCATACATTAAGGATTAGGAACTAATGATCTTCTACAGCAAGATTTTGTGACCCGAAATATACGACTTTTTTAATATGTATAATTTTTTCTAACTCTTACGATCCGTAAAAAGGCACGCTGAAACTGAAAGAGGCTATCTTATACATTCAATACATATAGATTCTTAAAAGCTTGTGTAACCTAACTCGAACGACATAAGATGAGAGACTTCAATCACAAATTAATATTAAATGTATATAAGACAGTTGCATCGTTGCATCAATCAAATATTTCTTGCATTTTGGTCAAAAGTACAGAATAGCTGGTCACTGGTCAAATGTTTGTACATAATAATATGTACATATGTTTGTATAGATATAATAGCAGCAATTGGTAACTTTTATTCAGCACATTTTCCCTGCATGTTAGTTGAAAATAAGTGCCTTTTGAAATAATGTGCTTGAGAAATCCTGTTTGCATCAATCTTCCAGAAGCACGGAGAGATAGTCCATATTGAAGAGGCGAGATGATGCCAGGCGCTTCTCCGTCCCCCACACCAAGACGGTGGGGATGGATTTGATGGACAGGTGTTTGTCCAACTTGAAGGGATTGTGCGCGGAATGCCATTGCTTGTGACTCCCCACGCGAACCCATAGGATATGAGAGTCCACCTCGAGGAACTGAAGGAGGAATGAGATGGCCGCTTCAACTAGGAAACATTATTTTATTTTTAATTATTTAATTAAAAATTATCTTCACATTTTTCTCCCATAAAAATTGCCCACCATTAGTAGGAGAAAGGAAAGACTTACTCGCATTGCAATCCTCACTCCACGTCTTATGATGACTGACGTAATTCGCGGTAAAAATACAGACAATTTGCTTGAGGTCCACGTTCACGTCCTCCAACTCCTGGATTCGATTCATAAATTCCGGGTAGCCCTGGAGATTCTCTTCTTGGACGGTGACCTTGTCCGAGAATTCGGGTTCCTGGATTTCAATGGCTGGATTTAGCACCCCTCGTCCCAGACAGTAGGCATCCAGCCTTTTGGCTCTCCTCGCCCGGGACTCCAACAAATCTTCGAGGGTACGAATCCGAATCGCATCGTAAGCCTCTTCCGCCGCATCGAAGCGACTGTTCAGAGTTTTCTCGTTAATCACCGCCATTGTCGTCCCAGCCCGGAGGCCCATCCTAGACTTTTCCGAAGAGGTGGTCGTGTCCTTCTCGGAGGAAGTCACCATGGAGGAGGACAGCTCCCCGGATTCCTCCTCGTCCTCAAACATCTTCACCCGCTTCTCCTTGTTCTTGTAATTTTTGGAGAGGATTCCGCCTCCTCCAGGATGCGATTCCGCATCTTCCAGGGCCTCCACCGCCGCGGCGTAGTCGTCGTCATCAAGCCAATCTTCCCCACCAATCTCTTCCTCCATATCTGCTTCTATGCTCTGGAGGGATACTCGGCCTACGTCTTCGATGTGGGAAATGTCCCGGTGGATCTTCGTAGAGAAAATGTTCTGCTTCGTCAGCTTCTCCCCCTTTGCGTGGGGAAGGGCCACGGCCAGATTTGACTTGGGGTGCTCCGACTCCGCTCGAATCACCGCCAACGTCTTCTTCGGGACGGGGGCAGATTTTATGATGATATCCGAGCCGCTGCTGGAGCGGGATCGGCGACCCTTGCCCTTACTTGTTTTATCGCTGCCCTTACTGGTCTTGTCGCTGCCCTTCGTGCTGGTGCCGCCACCCACGGAGCCCGTGGCGGCGGAAGGTGGAGGCTCGATAACCCCATTTTGAGCCGATTCCGGCTCTCCTCCCGCCGAGCTTCGAAGACTACTTCTCACAGTTTCCGCCTTGGAGGACTTTGACCGTAAGGAGGAAGCACGCCTTCCTGAGCTGGGACGCTTAGAGGAGGCCGCTGAGCCTGCGTCTGACATTTCCAGTATTTTCCCTGTGGATCTTTATTGTCTGTAGCTCATTTGCAGATGCAAACCTGAGTTCCTATTGTACAGATGATCTTGACGTCTGAGAAGAAAAATGGGAGTATATAGGAGGATGACAATTGTCAGGGGAGTATAAAATGGGGACAAAATGACTATATTATATTATACATTTAGATAATGTATGTATAAATTACATACATATATTGTTTGTAACCAATTAATCAGTTGACGGGTTCACCCGATAACGATCACAGATTCAAAATAGTAAAAATATGATTATTGTATTTTCATGAATTCGTTAATTGCAATTAAAAAACCTCAATTGTTTACAGCGCTGGCTCAAATCTCCGCTGAAGCATCCAGTCTACGTCGAAGTAGGTAAAGGAAAGTACATACGTATATTAGTTGAAAACAAAGAGGTTGTTTGGACAATAAAGTCAATTCATTAATCAGTGCAATTTGCAATTATTATTGGTACGCGGCTTAGAGATATTATGTATAATATACACATTGTCATACTTGGGAGTATTTTTGACATGGTTCTCATCTTCTCATGTGTGAGTGCATTATGCTGTTCTCTACATGGATATTCCTCAGTTGTCATGTGGTGCAATTTGATTTTGATACAACGCATGATTTTTTGTTTTTGCACTCAGTGCATGTTGCAGTGGGTATCGGGTTATCGGGTATCGGCACATTCGGCATACCCAACCATTGGTATTTTTTATCCATGATCCACGAATATGATTAATTAACTTCTACAAGGGTATACGGCTGATTGACAATGACAAGTTGTAACTTGTAATTGTAACTCGGACTTCTAACAATTGGTACGATAGACTTTTATGAATTTTATCCTATACAATGTTCACCAATGCAATGTGGCAAGTGGCAATGTCTAATAGTCTAATCTGTCTCAGGTTTCCATTGATGCATTATGCTTTACTATTTGTTCCACCTCCCTTACGAATACTTGTGAATTGTGAAAATTGCAAAAATAATAATAAATTATATGTGTTTTGTTTTGCGTATACATGATACATAGTTATAGTATAGAAAGTATAGATAGAACTTGGGATGTTCAATTAATAAGCTTCAATAATAGTTTGTGTATCACAAATCACAACTGACAACAATTAAAATTGCAATAAGTCTGTTTTGGTACGACCGGTTTTCCCCATAGTTGCTATGGGTGGTCATCAGTCCCTACAGTACTAATTAACCTGATAACTGGATTACGCCACTTGGTGGTATTTGTAAAAATCGGGGTATATAGCAGGTATACATACAATGTATATATTTTAAAGGTCATGGGATGGTGGGGCGGTGGGACTTAGTTACCGTGTAATAATTATATGTATAACTTATAAAACGGATAAACAAAAGGCTTGCTTACCTGTGCTAGTTGTTCTTTGTAGTGTTTGTAGATTGCTTTAACGCTTCGCTTCCGCTTGGTGTATTCCTTCTTTTGGACGATATCCTTATCCTTATCCTTTACGTTGTGATCGAGTAACCTTTACCTTATACTTGCCCTTGCCTTGTCCTTATGGATTCCTTCATGCCCTTTAATCTACCATATCCAAAGGAGTGGCATATTATATATTAGGTACACACATCCTGCGCTTGGATTTTTTCGACGTTGATGTCTGGATGACCCTTTGACCTCTATACGTGCATATAGGAAACCTTTCCCAAGTCGAAGTACCCCTTCAGAGACCCTTTGTTATTTTATCAAAATTACCGCTTTTAAAAAGGTGCGTACCAACTCAGCATCAGCACACGCTTCTGACTTTGACACTTTTGCTGTGCTCATCTTCGACATCCGCGTTATACTAGTTGGTCGCACATGTTCGCGCTACTTTTATTAATAAAAGTACCCGCGTAAAACGGGAGGACAAAGGCGGAGGATCATGAAAGTACGTGGAGGAACGTGGAGGGATCCAAACGCTGCTATATCGGATCCCCCGCAAAGTGATTCTTCGGAGAGAATTATTCCCATATTCTTCTGGGAGGATAGAGTTACTGTGGAAGGGATACTGGAGAGCTCTCCAGTATGCTCGTTGAAAGAATACGATGCGATGCCATTCCCATAAATCCCCCCATGCAAATATACATACATAAGAATAAAACCGGAGGCATTCGTTCGAGGAGAATCCCTCCCGGGGCAATCCACATGCTGCTATATCGGACATAAAAGAGCTCCTCCCGATCAGATCCTCCACATTCCTCCTGTTTTACGCGGGTATGTAGCTTTAGTATTTAGTTATTTAGGAATAATAATTATTAATGTATTTTATAGGCATTATAAAAATAGGCATCATAAAACGCTAAACGCTACTTATGGCTATGGCTTCTGGCTTATTTCTATTCTAGCTAGCTGTAGAAGTATGTATGTACATCTTTAGTCTTTAAACTTTAAAGTCTTTGTCTTTAGCCAAAGACATCAGTTTTTCATATTCTAGAAAAAGATGTGCTCAACTTTAGTTGGTACATTAGTAGTTATGTATTTAAGCTTAACCCCATTTTTATAAAATCACTTATTTTATACATACATATATGTACGTACTATTTATGATTTATTTAACTTATTTTATAGCTTGTGTAGTTGTGTCTTATGATTTTCTGTTTGTATGAACATTTGTGTGTATACTTGTATACATATAATTCTTGCAGTATATTATGTACAAAATAAATGCTTTTTCGCAAATGAAAATCATAAAGTATACCGTACCGTAACTAACAATAACAATTACCAATTACCACGTACGAACAATAATAATAAACACCAAACACCAAGTGTGCATATCACAGAAGGACGTATCTAATTTTATCGTAGAGATTAAGAGTAAATGTAAATGTTTTCATACATGGCAACTGAGGAATTGAAACAACATTTGTGCTTTCCTTAAGTGAAAACATTATTTTGTTTTATTCCATTTATCAAAATATTGAAAAGAATAAAAACTTGAACATGTGAATAATTATGTCTTTCATAAAGAATCACGGTATTTTCAAAAATGCAGTTCAACTATACTGCTATAACATCATAGCTGCAGGGTTTGTCATAAAAGATTTAAATTGCTGCAACCATTTTGCTCCGACCGCACCGTCAACATTTCTGTGGTCACAACTCAAAGTGACATAAAGTAGATGTACAGGTTTGTGCCTGAAATTGTTCAAATTACGCGTTGTGTATGAGAATGGGTAGGGGAAATCCCCGTTACTATAAATATAAAGCAATAATCTACTACACATACCCTTTTGGGTTATCCCAAGGAATGACCTTTTGCGTAGATGCCCCTACAGCCAGAGTACACGCTTGAGGTGGATTCACTGGTGCTAAAAATTCGTGAACCCCATACATACCTAAGTTTGTAATGCTGAAAGTTCCACCCTGAAAAAAAGGAAAATAAATACAATAATCGGGCGAAACGACCAAAGTTTTTATCGAAACAAAAATGAACAAACCTGATACTCGTGAGGTAGTAATTTCCCTTCTCTCGCTCTTACAGCCAGCTCCTTGATGGTTTTTGAGATTTCCCCTATTGATTTCTTCTCAGCTTCAAACACTATTGGCGTAATTAGACCTCTTTCGGTGGCCACAGCAATAGAAATATCAACAGTGTTAAATCTGTAATTCATTTAAATAGTAAATATTACATATACATATATTACAGTAACATTTGTGGATCTCGCCTTCTTCTCAATTCACAACACAAGACAATCATTCTTCTTATTTCAAGAGTATGTTGCTATGATATAAGAATGTAATACATACTGCCGAATAAAAGTCTCTTGCCAGGACGAATTCGCCTGTGGCACGTCAATACAAGCCATCGCTGCAGCTTTTACGATGAAGTCATTAACCGATACTTTATTGTCTCCCTTTTCCACGAGGACGCTGTTATACTGTTTGCGGAGAGTCAAGACCATGTCCATTCCGATTTCTGACGTCAGGTAGTAATGTGGTACTGTCTAACAAGCAAAAACATTGTTTACAAATCTATACATGGACGTATTTGGTATAATTTTGGAAATATGTATATGTATAACCTTTCATACCTGTTTGGAGAGTAGCAGTCTCTTGGCAATAATAGCGCGCATACCAGAGATGGGCGAATCCTCATATGTTGGACCCTTTTGCTGCCGACCCCGAGTGGAACTGCTAGCGCCAACATCGGTGGAAGTAATGGCTCCCAAAAAGCCTGTTCCTCGAATATTCTACAGAATATAAATACCCCCAGTTAGTGGAAATTTAATGCGTAAACATTAACTTCATATCTTTACCTTACACTCAAATCAACACCCCTGTCCTTGGCTAATGACTTCGCAAGGGGCGTTACGAACTGTCCACTCGATACTGACACCGACTGTACAAACGGATGTACTTCTGGTGGTGGTGCTGGAGAAGACGGTTCTGGAGAATGAGAAGATGCTTCTTTCTTCGGTTCTTGCTTCTCTTCTTTTGGCTGCTTTGTCTCAGCTTGTTTTGGGCTCTCACTAGGTTTGGATTCTTCAGGCTGGTAATCTTTAAAGGCAGCTATGTCTTCCTTCTTTCCCACAATGATACAAACTACCTAAACAGACAGTAGTGATGACACGCAAAATGTCTACAATAATTAATAATAATAATTAGGGCTGATAAAAATGCCCTGCTTTAAATGCCGGGCATTTTGAGAATTTAAATTTTTCCGTTCATATGTTGAAAATGGTTTCAACATATTCGGGTTGAAACCTTCAATGCAAGCGTTGTTACATTAGCAAGGTCACAAAATTTCACTCAAATTGTCTTAAATGGCTATCAAAAATTTAGAAATTCCCAGGGAATTTAAAATTTACATCCCTAATTATAATAATATTATAAAATAGGTAATACACCTATCCCCTCTACACAATAGAACGTATACCTAAACCGATGAAATGAGAACAATCTCGGTAAACATTAATCATCGACCGATGTTTAAATAATAACACATTAACATTGACAAAATCCATTACCCTTGTCATGACTGAGACTGTATCTCCATCTAGTTATTACGACAAATAAAATACGCTATGGGTAACATGACACTGGTTAATTGTTATTACCTTTCCGATAGGTATGTCCTTAGTTCCAGCAGGAATCACAATCTTAGCCAGGTAACCTTCGTCTGGAGTTTCGAAGCCCATGGTGGCTTTGTCCGTTTCAACTTCAGCCAAAAGATCTCCTTCGTTCAGCTTATCTCCTGTTGACATGGAGAATATGTGAACCTTCGTTGTGCTATTTGGATGACCCATACCCATTAATCAGTTCAGTTTACCACATTCAGTCCAGTATGACCCCTGTAAGATTCTGTAATAAGGAAAATCTATAACTAACCTTCCTTCTTATCCCACCGAATTATCGTCCCACTTTCCATTGTAGGTGACATTACGGGTAAAGGGACTGCAATATGATCGGGCAGTGATGAATACAGTCGATACGGAAATTTAACACTTCCCTTTGAGAATTTCGTCCATTCGTTTGTTTTGAAAAATCTATTGGCGAGAACATAGTAAACATTAGAATGACTTGTATAAGTTACACAATCTACAGTGACTATGATATTTAATATTTAATACAGTATCACATGAAAGTAACAATCAAAACAATTCCCATACACTACTTACATTTTTGGGGTTGGTGGATGCTGCCAACATCGGATGTTCGAGTGAAACCAGCGTCCATATCCAGTGAAACCACCCGTTGCCCGCCGGAAAGTTCTCAAAATATGGCTGGATCTGATCAGTGTTCTCCGGGAAATCATTATCTGAGGACGGAAACTGATAAAGAGTCCGTTGTATCCAAACTTGTTTACATCGCTTCAACTTTCTATATAGGCTATCGGTTACGTTTCTTGGTATTATAATTAAATCCTCCGGTTCAAATCCGGGTTCTTCTCCTTCAAACAAGCATTAACTCGTTTGCACTAAATACTTACATTTGTGAACAGGTTGAAAATTTCGAATTGATAGTAGTATAGGAACTTGTATAATTAAGCATTAGTTGAGTTGGAATTGGGAGTTGGGCGTGGGATAGAATTGTTTAAAATTTAAACAACTGGAAAAACATACAAGCTTAAAGATTAAAATGCTTAAGTAAATGTTTTAAATACGGATAACGGAAACGAGATGTCAATTTAAACAAATGTTTCGTTTTCGTTCGTTGTTTTTATTAAAACGTAAAGATTAAAGATCGAACATCAAACATAAGATCGGTATCGATAGACGTGTCTTCCTCTTCAATAACTATCTCTTCAACTTCGATAATAATATTATTATTCAACATTATTCCTCTTAGCCGAACCCGATGCGATGCTAGATGCGGTGGTCTGACCTTAAGGGCACTCAGCACTCACTTTAAAAGCTGGAATAATCTTGTTCCTTGTTGATTTGATAGAGGAAAGAGCTATACTGCGGGCAGTGCGAGTTACACTATGACTAATGACTATGACTATACAAATATACATACATATAAATTGCAGAATACACAAGTATTTGTATATGTACATGTACACGTTATACATATATACTATATATATACGTATGCAGTATAGGTACGCTTTTATTTCACTTTCACCGCTTCACGATTTCGGATTTCACATTTCACGCTAATAATAATAATAAATAATAATATTGTATTGTTTCAAAGATATGTGCTATAAGAATAAAAAAAACTAAAATATTACTAAAAAATGAAGAACCGGCCCGGCCCGATTCGAAATTTGTCCATACGTTTGAACCAGGGGCTTACTAACCCCTGTAGTGTGACATTGTGGTAAATGGAAGAGGTGAATTAATTAATTAATTATTGTGGTAAATGTTTTTCTTATGGATGACATGTCCGAATTTTTTTGGGGGGAGGAGAGAGTCCGGAATACCATTCAACCAGGGGACATTATGGGAAGGTGGAAGAAGTTGATGTTCCTTACGAAGTGAATAAATTTATGACAGATCCTATCATTTCTTAGTTGGGATTGGGATCCGTTTATTTTTGATTATGATCGCAACTCGGAACATGAGTTACATTTTACATTTACAGCATGTCACAGAAATAATAACTCAGTAACAACACATTGTCTTTGTACGTATTTGTATTATGTACATTTAGCACTTAAAATTGTAACATTTCGAAAATAACCATACTGTGAATTTGTAATTTGTACACTATTATGGGTATTTGTGTACACTATCATTCTACCTACAAAAAACAAAGAAATACATACATACATGTAATATGTAAATACACATAATGTAATAGCACGATTCATACAAAACAAAACCACTGACGAAACTGCATTGACAGTCGAATAAAATCTCCGGGTCTGTCCGTACATTTTTTTTTTTTTTTTGGTATTTAGTAATACATAATACATACATTATTTAATAACAGTTTCTACAACGCTGCCGGAGTGGTTGTAGCAATTTTTGCGTAGTCGTAATCGTAAAAACTAAAGAGGAGGTTTCCGTAACTGAGATGCATGCCAAACAAAACAATGATGCAGGAGAAGTTGAGGAAAGCTCCAGTCTTGACCATGTCAATAATTCTCATGTCTTCTCCAGCCGCAGCATAAACAATGGCATTCGGTGGAGTAGCAACTGTGGGAATATGGGATAAAAAAGTTATTTTGACTTCCAAAGAATAAGTAACAATTTAATAAAATATACAACAAATTCGTGAATCTATATATATGTATATGTTTCTACTAAAATCCCTTACCGGGCAACATGAAGGCAAAGGAGCAGCAAATGGCGGCCGGAAGCGTGAGAAACAAGGGATGGAGGTCAAGTCGTTCAGACTTAAATAAAAAAAAACACAAGGATGCACTTATTACATTTTACATTCCAAATTCAAACCTAGCATATACGCAGGTTTGAATGAAAAAAGTTCTTACCAAACTAAGTAAAATCGGTATAATAACGTTGGCGGTAGCGGCATTGGAGGCAACTTCCGTCACGCCGGCTGTCAAAATCATCACGATAATTAGCATTGCAGGTAAGGGGAGGCTATTCAAGGAATTTAATTGCTCCCCAATCCACTCAGACAAATAGGATTTAGTGGCTGCATCCGATATGGCAAATCCTCCACCTACAAAAATAGTCCCCAGATAAATATGATTAATTTAATTCCGCATGTAAAATTGTAATTAAAATGGTAATAAAACAGATATAAATAAATTACACCCAATTTTATAATTTCTATGAGTATACCCATCAATAAGACAACTCCCCAAGGAAGACCACTTTGTACATACTTCCAGTCCAACAAGGTTCCGCTGAGTTTGGGCTTTTCTATATTATACAATAAAAATGAAGAACATCAGCGTTGGTTAAAGTTAAAGAAACGAAGGGTCATCCGGAGTAGTAATATTTGCTTTCCTGGCCAAAAACGTCAAGGGAAGGCCAAAAACGTCAAAGGAAAGCCGAACATGTCAAAGGAAAGACCAAAAACTTACTGCCAAATAAGAAGCTCGGATCTTTGGGGATGACGAAGAGCATGAAGACAACCATCATGGCGGCGGTGGAATCCTCCACTTCCACCGTATCCACCAATTCACCCCAACCAGGCATGAATCGGGGATCTCGGAAGAGCCAGAGCATGACAACCATAAAGAATAAAATCCCGACGGATATTTCATGAAAGGTCATGGCTCCCAGGTTGTCATATTCTGCCCGAAGCATTCTGTGAACGTTTTTTTCCCGATTCTTCTCCCGCTCTCTCACCTCCTTGGGCTGCTTCTTCCTCCAGAAGGCAACGGTGTCGGGGATGCCAAAATAAATCCAAATCAGGTACATCCAGCACACGGCCACGTTCAGCAACATGGTGGGGACATTGTAGGCCATCCAGGTGGCAAAGGTCAAGTCCAGATATTTCCCATCCTGTGAGTAGTTAATTCTGAGGAGGCATGAATATGAGTTTTAATTTTTAATCATTCTTGTTCGGCTCTTTCTATGGGTATACATTTTTTTTTTTTTGGAATTCCAAAAAGCATGAAAAACTAAGACGACACAAGCAATTCAGGATACATTTAGTTACACCAAACAAAATCCAACACCAGCCTTGTTGATACCTAATAGCTACAATATACCAAAAAGTCACCCAATTTTATGTACATATTGCACAGCAAAAGCATCAGATTTTCGAATTATAAATGATTAAAATAACAACAAAGCACAATTATTTTGCCAAAACATGGTTTTCATTTGATGAACAGCATTTCGTCGAAATAACAGAGGCAGGTTAATTTTAATGTCAACACTCAACACAACAATGTCAATCGTCACAACGGAAATCTTCATGTTAAACTTTCACCATTAAAAAAACATATAGCAATAACGAAATTAAACCAACACGAATTACCTTGACGGACTGTACATTTTACACATACATCGGAATAATTTCTCCATTGCATTATGGAACAAAGAACAAACTCAATTAACTATTGTATAGCCAAGTAGACGAAATTAATGGCATATACAATTTTTACGTACATACATATATTTACTTTACTTACAACAAACAATATTCTTTTAAATCACGGGAAGCCCCACTCACCAGAGATAATCAAAGGCCCCAATGAGTTAATGTCCACTATAATTAATGGACAGCGTATGTTATTTTGTTATTTACAATCATCTATGTAGCTTACTGTTTAATATTTGAAAAGGCAATGAGACTTGGAGCAGTCCCGGTGACAACACCAGTACCACCAATGTTCGAGGAATAAGCCGTCGCAAATAAGTACATCAATTTTTGCTCCTTCCTATGACTTTCTTCCTCAGGAGTTCTGCACACCAAGTTTTTTCATAATTACATACAGTCCCACATAGGGAAGTAGTACATATTACGTCATCAATCGGGGTCAGTCAGTCCCTCAGACCCTTCCGTTTACGGCAACGCTAT
>JAQGBT010005983.1:0-13324 GCA_034698585.1 Disparrhopalites patrizii
TCTCTCTCTTTCTCTCTCTTTCTCTCTCTTTCTCTCTCTTTCGCTCGTTCTCTCTCTTTCTCTCTCTTTCCCTCTCTTTCTCTCTCTTTCTCTCTCTTTATCTCTCTTTCTCTCTCTTTCTCTCTCTTTCCCTCTCTTTCTCTCTTTCTTTCTGTTTCTTTCTCTCTCTTTCTCTCTCTCTCTTTCTCTCTCTCTTTCCCTCTCTTGTTCTTCCTATTTTCTAATTCACTTTTTCTCTGGTTTCCCCTCTCTCGTTCGCTCTTTTTCTCTCTCTCTCTCTCTCTCTTTGCCTGTCTCTGGGCTGTTCCCCTAATAAAATTTCCAGTAATGTCCTTCCTCACACAAATGGAGTTATACATCGTGTGTTGTCTTCCCTCCACCCGTCCATACCTCACATTTCAGGAGGGGAAACATGCAAGTGTTATTGAGTGAAGGTTTATGGCCGGACATGGTTTGTGTGGTTAAGGCCATAGGGGGAGATTTATTTCTTTTTAGTGAAAGGGGAAACATTTTTTCTCGAGTCTTCTCTTTTTTGAAAGTACGTACACAAATACATACATAATTACGCATGTATACATACGTATGTATACACCTAATCAAAAAATCCACCATTAGAATTGCGTATAAATAAAATGCTTTCCCTCCCCATTTGTCTCTGTGAGAAAGAAATTATATTAGGGAGAATGTATTTAAATTGAGTTTATCCCATTGCTCGACTTTCTCCATTTTAGCTGTCTTTTCGTATCTGCAAGGGAAGGTGGTATTAAGAAAGGAAAATAGTACTGAGGAAAATCCTAAAGGGAGGTGCCACCTTTATTCCTGTGGGTACATACAATTGCTCGAGAGAGAGGTGAAAAGTAAGAAAGTGAGAAAGAAAAAGAGAGAGACGGGGAAAGAGAACAAGAAAGAGGAAGAGAGAGAGAGAGAAGCAATCCCAGAGCATTTACAGATAGTGTGAAATTATGGTTTACTCTATCCCAACATCCTTCTCTCTCTCTCTCACTCACAAACAAACAGTCGCCCTCTCCAGAGCGAAGATTGGAGTTGTACGTGTTCCGCATTTTCCATGTTTCAGGAAGTGAATCAGATGAGCTTGGAAGGAGAGAGCAAGAGAGAGAGAGACATAGGCTGGAAGAGATAAAGAAAGACGGGAAGAGAGGCAGAAAGAGAGAGAGAGAGAAAGAGGTAAAAATAGAGAAAGAGGTAAAAATAGAGAAAGAGGTAACAATAGAGAAAGAGGTAAAAATATAGAAAGAGAAAGAGAAAGTAGAGAAAGAGGTAGCAAGAGCGACAAAGAGAAAAGGCAAGATAGAGACAGACAAGGAGACGAAAATGTATATATATAGAGAGAGGGAAATAGAGAAAGAGAGAACGAAAAATATAGAACGGGAAAGATAGAAAGCGCGCGGGCAAGAGTGGCTGTGCAAGAGAGGGAGAAATATAGAGAAAGAGAGAGAAGAGAAATAGAGAGAAATCGTGAGAAAAAGAGAGAGAGAGAAAGAGTGGTGGAAAGAGTGAGAGAAAGAGTGAGAGAACGAGAGGGAGACGTACGGAGAAAGAGAGAGAAAGAGGGAGAAAGCGAGAGAAAGAGAGAGGCAAAGAGAGGGAGAAAGGGAGAGAGAAAGAGATTGAGAAAGAGAGAGTGAGAGAGAGAATGTGTGTGGTTGCTCGTTTTAAAGAAACACATACGCACTTACATACATACATACATATATATACATACATACGAAGTTTACGGTGCGGAGGGTAAACAGAGCATTTGCCGGGCGTGTGTCTCTATTTTCCTCTCGATCTCATCTCCACTCATTTTGTCACTGTTGTCAGATCCCGTGTGTGTCTCCGTGTTGAGAGAGAACTTTATTAGGTGTGATTTTCTCCCTCTCTCAGTCTCCCTTTTAAAATTTCACCCCCTATGATGGCCGAAAAATGTATTCATTGCACGATTCTACCACACACGCGTTGTCTGGATACGTCACCTTTGATAATCTTTTGGCACTTGTCACCGTATTACATGGGCTTGTACGGAGGACTTAGGAAAAGTAGTATCTTTTTGGGTCTCTCCGCATAACTTTGTCTCGCTTCGTATGTCTTTTATACTTTTTCTAGTATTCCTCTATTACTCCAGTCTCTCTAAATTTTTTCTTTTGTCTGATCTTTTCTTTCTCCTTTTCTCTTTCCATCTTTGGTTTTCTCCATCCGTTGTATCGTTTTTCTTCTGCTTTCTCGATTTTTCTCTTTATTTCTTCTGCTTTCTCGATTTTGCTCTTTATTTCTTCTGCTTTCTCGATTTTTCTCTTTATTTCTTCTGCTTTCTCGATTTTGCTCTTTATTTCTTCTGCTTTCTCGATTTTTCTCTTTATTTCTTCTGCTTTCTCGATTTTTCTCTTTCTTAATAATGCTTTCTTCATTTTTCTCTTTATTTCTGGTTTCTCGATTTTTCTCTTTCTTAATAATGCTTTCTCCAATTTTCTCTTTCTTTTTAATGCTTTCTCCAATTTTCTCTTTCTTTTTAATGCTTTCTCCAATTTTCTCTTTCTTAATTTTGCTTTCTCCATTTTTATCTTTCCTAATTTTGCTTCCTCCATTTTTCTCTTTATTTCTTCTGCTTTCTCCATTTTTCTCTTTCTTAATTTTGCTTTCCCCATTTTTATCTTTTACCTTTTTGCTTTATCCACACTTTTCTATTTTTCTTCCATTTTCTTTCTCCCTCTTTTTGTTTTCTCCTGGCGCTTTCTCCCAGCTTCCTCTCTTGTCGTCTGTTTCTCTCCCCAAATTTTCTACCAACCTTCGTTTTTCTCTCTTTCCTCAATTTGTTCAATCTTCAGTCATTCTGTCCTTTCTTTTCCTGTTGCTCCATGTTTCCAGTTTCCCCTGACAAATGTCATGTACCACAGAATTGGAGGAACGCTCGTGCATGTAAAAATCTGTGTTTGACGAGGTAAAGAGAAATGTGTGGGATTGTAAAAGCAAATATACGTGGATGAAGATTGAAGCTAAAACGGATTAGGGATTTTAAAAAGATGGGAAAGGAATTGGCACATTTCCACCCCTTAATTAATCATAGTCATAAGACCACATTAGATAATTTCCTAAAAATTCCGGATCGAGAGAAATTAATGGAGTTGTTGATGTTTTCCGGTGTTCTCCCGTCTGTAGACTTCCTCTCTCAAAAATCCTCTTGTATATTTCTCTCCAAAAATCTCTTCCTTAGCACTCTCACGCACTCCCATTTTTTGAGAGGGAGAAGCCCGGAGTGAGGCTGCCAATGTGACAGTGAATCGGAGGAAGAATTAATCATAGGAACCACAGAGAAGCCCAGAGGAAATGCGCGTACTTGAGGTCGGTAGGATTAATTATTATGGGACTTATTTGGCCTTTATTTCCTTCGGAAGAACTCGGTCTGGTTGTACACTTTGGGATGGTATTTATATGAAGTTATGTGAGTAGCAAAGAGACGCAAAAGTCTGGTGGATGTGTTCCATGCACTGTGGCTTTTTCTTGGGAGTTTCAAAGGAATTTTCATGAATGTGTGTATTTTAAGAGCACCATCCCACGCCATGTAATTTGCTGGTTTGCTACCATTACAAGAGTGAAATTAATGGTGTGTGAAAAGACTGGGAGAGAAGATTAAAGAGGGCAGGAGGGAGAGAGCAGGAGAGATGCAGAAAAAGGGAATGCAAGGAGAAAAAGGAAAAGAGAAATTATGTGCAATAGATAGAGAGAGAGAGAGAGAGAGAGAGAGAGAATAAATTCCAAAGACACGGGAGAGAAAAGGAGTGCAATAGAAGGAGAGAGTGTAAAACATACATAGATAGTGCTCAAGAGAAATAGCGAGAGAGACAAAGAAAGACAGTGCAAAAATCAGAGACATGCTGCTAACAGATATAGCAACAGAGACAAATAGAGTGCAAAAATAGAGAAATATTGCTAAAGTGCAATAGAAAGAGAATAAATTCCAAAGAGAAGGAAGAGAAAAGGAGTGCGAAAGAGTGAAAAACAAACAAAGAGAGAATGATAAAGGGAGACAAAGAGAGTGCGAAAAAGGAGAAATAGTGCTGAAGAGAAATAGCAAGAGAGACAAAGCAAGAGAAAGAGTGCAAAACCGAGGAACATAGGGCTAAAGAGAAATAACGAGAGAGACAAAGAAAGAGAAAGAGTGATAAAAAGAGCGCAATAGAGGTAAAGAGAAATAGTGAGAGAGACGAAGAAAGGGAAAGTGCGAAAAAATGGAAATAAAGTAAAAGAGAGAAAGATTCAAAAGAGAGAGAAAGAGTGCGACGCAAAGAGAAAGAAAGAGAGAGAGCGCTAAAAAGAGAAATAGTGTAAAAGATACATAGAGAGAGACTGTTCAAAAGAGAGAAAAAGAGGGCAATATTGTAAAAGGGAAAAAGAGGGAAAGACTCCAAAGAGAGAAAAAAAGAGGGAAATAGGGCCAAAGAGAAAATAAGACAAGGAGTACAAAGACAGAGAAATGATGCAAAAGAGAGAGAAAGAGTGCGAGAGACAAATAGTGCAAAAGAGAGAAAGAGTACGAAAGATAGAGAATCGAAAAAGGATTGTGAGAGATAAATAATACGAAAGCGAGAGAGAGAGAGAGAAAGCGAGAAAGAAAGAGGACTGAGAAAGAGAGCGAGAATTCCAAACGTCCAATTAATGCTCCGATCCTAATGTGTGTGTGCCTGCCATTACCGAGTGAAATCGCGTGGTGGATTCATCAATAACTCTTTTTTTCCCGCTGGAAGGGAAGCTCTTGTCTCCTCCAAAGCCTTTCACCACACGGAGGGAAATTCAAAGCAGAAAAGAGAGAAGGAAATTACTCCATTGTTTTTTGGGCCAGATCAAACAGCACAAAGGGAATGGGAGTGCCGGGAAGAAAATTAAGGCCCTTTCCCCCAGCTGAGTCTCCTGTAAGAGCATTGTAAATACCCTGAAAAAAAAAACCGCCCTTCTATTCCCCTTTTTGCCGTATTGCAAAATTTTCCACAGTGAATTTAAAACGGACAAATAAATCGAAAAGTATGTATATGCATATGCATGTACACAATCGTGCACTGTATTCTGCCTTTGGAAATGGAGAAGGAATACGGCATGGATAGGTTTGAAGGGAAAAATCCTTGGAAGTAGGTAATTGCTTGAATTTCTAAAGAGTTGTGTATTCAAACAGGCCAACAAAATGGTAGAGACCGTAATCGGAGGAGATTCTTGTTGGACGGGAGAAATACATATGCACAAAAAAAGGGATGAGGAGGAATGGCGGCAAAGGTTTTAAATGGCATGGGGAAAATGCAGGCGGAGTGAGAAGAGAATTCACCCGTGCGTGGGCCATTTCCATGTATTTTAGGCATGTGCAAATGCATTTCTTTGATGCATGGCTCAAGGAGAAAGGACGAGAGAGAGAAATAGAGAGAGAGAGAGAGAGAGAGGAAGAAATAGAGAGACAGACGGCGTGTGTAAGATCATGCATTTCCCCCCTCTTCTCCATGCCTTATGTGCCTCTTGCGAGTTCCGCCTTTGAAATTAAAAAACGAAGAGAGAAAGAGAGAAAGAGAGAGAGGGGGAGAGAGAGGGAGAGAAAGAGAGAGAGAAAGAGAGATAGAAATAAAGAGAGAAAGAGGCAGAGAAAGAGAGAAAGAGAGAGAAAGGAGAGAGAAAATGTGTAGGATAAACCGAATAGCATAAATGCAATGTGGGAACACAAAAACAAGAGAAAGTGCCAGGTAGGGTTTCGCCTGCAAAAGGAAAGTAAATACTGTAGTTGAACGAGAGAAAAAAAGCAAACAGAGAGCGCAGGACAAATACAAAACAGAAAAAAGAAAGAAAGCAAAACAAATGGTGGAAAACAATAAAAAATAGAGAAGGCAGAACGAAATGTACAAACCATACAAAATGAAAGCCGAAAATACGGAGAAAACAGAAACATAGAGAAAGCACAACGAAATATAGAATGAAAACAAAATAGAAAAAAAAGAAAAAGTAGGACCAAAAACAGAAAACGAGACAAAAATTAAAAAGAGAAAGCACAATAGAAAGATAAAGTAAGTAAATTAAGAACGAATAGTAGCAGGTCAAAAAAAGAGAGAAAGCAAAATAATAAGGACTTCAGGTAAAGAAACATGGAGAAAATAACTGAGAAGACTTCGAAACAGAAAAATATTACGAAGCTGAACTAGAACGCTGGAAGAGAGTGAGAAACGACATTGGACGGAAGTACAGAGAGAGCGAGAGAGAAGAGAGAAGAAAGAGAGAGAGAAAGAGAGAGAGAGAGAAAGAGAGACAGAGAGCGAGAGAGAGAGAGAAAGGAAGAGAGATATGGCCCGAGAGGGGCAATTTATTCCGGTAAAAGCACGAGGCTTGCAGTTGTAATTCTAATGTCATCGTGGAACATTGAGTGTGTGTACGAGACAGTTGCGTGTGTTGCTTCCTTTGGATTCTCCCTCTTTCCTCTCTCTCTCTCTCCCTCCATCCCCCTCTCGCCCCTTCAACGTAATGCACTTGTCCTATGCTGGCTGCCTATAATTTAAGAGAAGTGCATGGCAGTTGAATTTGTGAGTGTTGTAGGTGCATTTCTCTCTCCAAATGGAGGGAAATACAGAATGTAAAAACCTCTTTTCTTCTTATTTATATCTCCTCCCCAACATCCCCCTTGTTGAGCAAAGATCAAAGGCACTCTCTGTATTTATTTCCTTTCTCCCTCCAAAACATTCACCCTTTCCCATGTATTTTTTCTCCTCCCTTGAAATATATTTGAATACAAATGCATACACTTTTTTTTACGTTATATCCTTTTTTCCACCCATTTTAAGGGTGCAGTTGTTAATTAGTTAGTGCGGGTAATTTAAAATGAATTTCAAGGGAAAAGTACCGGAACTGAAAAAATGTTGTATTATAGCGAAATTGTTGGGAAAAGATAATTTTTAGGAATTTATTCGGAGGGAGAATCTGGAGAGTATTTTGTCCAGCTGTTCCATATACATTTACATTTGAACTTTCTCTCTCTGTTTGTCTCGCTCTCTTGTCTCCATTTTCATCCTCAAAATATCTCTTGGCTGGAGCAAAACTTTCAAACAATTTTGTTTTTTTTTTGGATTTTTTCCCATTCTGTTATTGCAATTCCCCCAATGCAGCTTTAGAACTATTACCAGAAAAAAACCAATGGGGGAGAAGGTGAAACTATAAATAGAAGGATATTCCATATCTTACATATAAACACATATAAATAAATATATACTCGTGTATTTGTTTTGTGTGATATGCACGAATGCACCTCAAAATATAATACTTTTCTGCAGCCACCAAAATGCTGTCGACATCCTTTCCAATTTCATCACAAAGAAAAAAAAACTATCACGTACATAAAGGTCAGGGAAGTTCGGCTGAGAAAGGGCAGATGAAATTGAACTGAAATTTTATGGGCATGTTCAAGGGTTGTGAGGAGGAGAATAAAAGTCAGAAATAATGCATTTTTCTTATTGCTCCGCTTTGGACCTGTGGAATAAAAAGGCTTCTCACAACGAGAAGTCTGTTACAGTATGGGGAAGATTGGAAAAAAGGGGTAAAGTTGTAGTTGTGGAACAACCAGAAGTAAACAAGAGGAAGCGGGGGAGGGAGGCTAAACTTACGGGGAAGATTATTGGAAAACAGAACTTGAGATGCCAGCCAGGGAAAGGTACACAGGCATATGCAGGAGAAAAAAGCTGCGAAGAGAGAGAGAGAGCCGAGGTAGAAAGAGAGACGTTCCCAAGGGGAAAAAGTAACTTTCATATGTCATTTTGTTGGGGAAAATAAATACGGGAGGAAGGAAACAGAGACAAAGAAAGGTTACGGGAAAAACAAAAACGAGAAAGAAACAATAACAGAGAGAGAGAGGAATAGACAGGGAGAATAGCGGAAATAGAGAAATAATAAAGAAGAAGAAATTGAGAGAAAAAAGAAGCAGGAGCGAGAGTTATAAAAAAAGGAACGATAAGAGACAGAACCAGAAGAACAACAGAAAGATAACGAAATAGAGAGAGATAAAGGAGAAGAAATAGAGAGAGATAAAGGAGAAGAAAAAGAGAGAGATAAAGGAGAAGAAAAAGGGAGAGATGATAAAGAAGAACAACAGAGAGATAAAGGAGAAGAAAAAGAGAGGCAATGGAGAAGCAAAAGAGAGAGATAAAGGAGAAGACAAAGAGAGAGAGATGATAGAGAAGAAAAAGAGAGAGATGATGAAGAAGAAAAAAGGAGAGATAAAGATGAAGAAAAAGAGAGAGACATAACCAGAAGAACATGCGAGAGATATAAAAAAAGAAAAAGAGAGATAAAAAAGAAAAACAAAGATAAAGAAGAAAAAAGGAGAGAGCGATTTAGAAGAAGAAAAGAGAGAGATAAAGAAAAGAAAGAGAGAGATACAATGAAGAAGAAAGAGGGAGAGAGAGAAATAAATAAAGGAGAAGAAAAACAGAGGGACATAACTAGAATAACATGCAAGAGAAAAAGATAGATAAAAAAGAAAAACAAAGATAAAGAAGAAAAAAGGAGAGAGCGATTTAGAAGAAGAAAAGGGAGAAAGATTAAGAAAAGAAAAAGGGAGAGATAAAATGAAGTAGAAAAAGAGAGAGAAAACGAAGAATAAAAAGAGAGAAATATAAAATGAAGTAGAAAAAGAGAGAGAGAAAGCGAAGAATAAAATCAAGAAGAAAAAAAGAGATATAAAGAAGAAGAAAAAGGGAGAGAAAAAGGAGACAAAGAGAGAGCTAAAAAAATTGAGGGAGATAATAAAGACGAAGAAAAATAGAGAGACAAATTACAGATAAAAGAGAAAATAGAAAAAATTCAAAGGGACAGAAAGCTAAAAGGAGAAAAAAGGCAGATGAAGCGCAAGGTGAACGGATGAAAGTATGTGAAAATCGAGAGAAAGAAACAGAGGAAGGGGAAAAGAGACAGAGGAGGAGAAAGCGAGAGAGAAAGAGAGAGAAAGAGAGTGAGATAGCGATACTTGTTCAACCTCATTTTCCAGGCTCCTGCTCAATGTCATAGAGTTTTCCCTTTCCTTGCCGCACGTGAAATTCTTGCTTATTTTATTATGCGGGATCGATTGACTTTTTTTCCCTGCTTCGCTTTACATTCCCAATTTTTTTTGTCCCCCAAAAATATTCCCTTCTCCCCCCAAAAAAAAGAATCTCCTGACACCCCAAAATGGTTTCCATCCCATAATTGAACAACCTCCTTCGTATAAAAGACTTTTACCATCTTCCAGTAATAAGAAAAAAAAATCTCTCCCAAAAATTTAGTTCATATGCCAACGTCCTGTGAATAAAACGGTTTTTGGGTCATTGGACAAAATGAGACTCGGTTCTAAACAATTTTTTTATGTGGCCGGAGGCAGAAGCTTTTGCCAAAGAAAATCTTTTTTTTTCTGGGGTGTCTGAAAGGACCTGCGGGTGAGAATTCAATCAGATCCACCCGCGGCTTTAATTTGTTAGGGTGAACACTCTTGAATATTTTTTTCCCGGTTGTTCTTCTGCCACCGCCGTTGATTACATTTCCCCATTTTTGCCTTGGCTATATAAATCAGAAAGTGGGAAAAGAAAGATTTTTCTTTCTCCGGATGTGACACACGTCAAGGGGAATTATGTACATTTTCCCTTAATTTTCTCCTTCCAATAAAGGAGGAAAATTCCCCGCTGGTTTTTTTTCTCCAGTTTTTTTTTGCCATCAGAAAAATAGTTAATGGAGAAAACATCTTTTCTCCATTTTATCTCATTAGAACATCAAGTAAAGAGAAGGATGCCCAAAAAAACGTTACACTTTTACTTTCAAAGCGTGAAAATGCTTTCTCCCGCCCTAAATAATTTTGGAACAAAAAAACTTATAAACAGGTATAGCAAAAAGACGTGTACTCACGAGGGAAAATTAAATTTCTCCATATTGACAAGATCTTCTATGGTCTAAAGCAAAAGAGCAGTGCCCCCAGCATATTTGCATACATCTCAGCACTTTCCCCACTTTGAGAGAGAAAAGTATGCCAAAGAAAATGGGGGGAAGTGTGGAAGGAAATTTGCGTTTCTTCATGAATTTTATACTGGGAAAGTACAAGAGTAAAAATCTTCACCGGGCTCTATTTTGGGAGATAGAATTCCTTCTTTTAAATGAATTCAAAGACTTTATATATGCATGGGGGTGGGAGGAGGACGGGAGAAAATGAGTGCGATACTTGTTTTATGCATTGTCTACACACACACGTTGTCTCATTGCATAAAAGTAATCATGTCCGGACTTTTCCCTGGTCAGATAAGCGCGTTAATGCTGGAAGCGCTGGCAAGGAAAGGAGATAGGGATGGGAGAAAAAGGGGTGAAAGATAAATTGAAGAGATTTCTTAACAATTTAAAACGAGACAGATTGTATTGGTTAAAATCATGGAGGTTGAGCAAAACAGGGAAAAAAGACGATATAAAAAAAGAAAGTGTACGACAAAATGTTTCAAGAAGGAAATTAGAGACCAAAAAATGAAGAGACAGCGACGTTGAAGCAGGATAAAAATTGATAAAACGGAAAGAAAAGAGAAACAGAGAGTAAATGCGCAATAAGAAAGAAACGGGAAAGCGAAAGTAGAATGAAAAATAACCGACAAAAAGAAAGTAATAGAATAATAAGAAAAAACGAGAAAAAGAAAGCAAAATAAAAAAATCAATGAGAAAGAAAAAAGTAAAAGAAAACAAAGGAACAAAATCAATGAGCAAGAAAACAGAAAAATAAAGCAAAAGAAAAAAATCAATGAGAATGCAAAACAAAACTCAAGTAAAAATTAAAACAAAAACTTCAAGTGGAAATCAAGAGAAAACTAGATTTCAAGAAACGACTAAAAATTAAAGCGAAAGTGGGAAAAATCAACTAACATAAAGAGAAAGCTAAAATTAAAAAATAATCTAAAAGTAAAGGAGAAGTTCGAAGAAAATCAAGTGAAATGACGTGAAAAATAGAATAGAAAAATCAACTGAAAATAAAGACGATATTGGAAAAAATTAAGTGAAATGGAGAAAAAATTAGAAAGCAAAAAGTAGGGGAACTCGAAAAGAAAATTAACGAGAAAAGCAAAGGAGAAAATAGAGACGGAGAGGAAAATGGTGAAAACAATTGATGAAAATTGGGGACAGGAAAGAAAAATTTAGGAAAAAGAGAAAGCAATTGTGAAAAGAGAGTGTATTTTTAGAGCTAAATCGAACCCGAAAAATAACTACAACAAATTTGCGGAAGGAAACAGGCAAATTTTAAAGGGAATTTGTCACAAAAAAGAGATGGTTTCAGAAGGAAACATTGTATATTAAATGGCAGAGGCAGAGATTGCAACAGGCAAAAGAAACAAGAAAACTGATGGTGAAAATAAACCAACTTCGGAGATGAAAGACAAAATTAGAAAGCCAAGAAAAGAAAAGGAATATTACCGGGCAAAATTGCGAGGCTAGCAAAAAATAGAAAGTAGAGCGGGAAAGATCTCATTTCCAAAGTGAAAGGAAGGATTATGGAAATTCCGTTTATTACCTTTTCCTCCTCCATGTTCCCGCCTTCCCACATTTGCCTTTCTTGTACTGGCATACAAAAAGATCGTATATGGCTGTATGTGGTCTCATGTAAAAAAAATGATAAAGAATTCAAATGACGAAAGTCTTCTTTTACATACTGATTTTTTTTAAAAGCGGAGAATCGTGTAAATTGAGCGGATGAAGGAGCCATCCATAAACCCTTTTCCCACGCTTGAACGCCCTTTCAAATAAATTGAGCTGACGTTCCTCAAAAATGTTTTATAGCACTAGACCCAATTCTTTCTAATAGTAATCCGATTCCCGGGAAATTTCAAGTGGGAAAATATAAGAAATTAAACCTGTTGTCAGATTACCATCATACTTCCTATACAGACACTTCAAATGTCATTGCATAGACGCAGCCTAATCCTACGTACTAGAATTCTTGCAAATTCCGGCTTGCACCGAAAATATCTTTTCTAATGGTAAATCTTATTTTAATTTTTCCTCCACAAAAATACGGTGAATCTCAATATCACTAGACAATTTTGGTAGTCATTTTATTCATTTTTGCTTCCAAAAATAGTTTTTCCCAAGGTTTCTCTTGGCATTAAAAATGTTAAGAAAAATGAGTGTATACACATTTTCAAATTCTGGCGCTCTTAATATAGAGGGAGAAGAGGTGGGTTGGGTAATGTATTTTGGTGAATATGAATGAGTTGGCGATGCGAGATGACTTTGGGGTGAGTTTCTCACTGTCTCTCTCGTTCTCTCTCTTTCTCTCTTTTTCTTTCTTTCTTTCTCTTTCCTTCTCTTTCTATCTTTCTCTCTCTTTCTGCCTCCTTCTCTCTCCTTCTCTCTCCTTCTCTCTCCTTCTCTCTCTTCTTCTCTTTCGTTCGCTCTCTCTCACTCTCTCTCACTCTCTCTCACCCTCTCTCACTCTCTTTCTCTCGCTTTCACTCTCTCTCTCACTCTCTCTCACTCTTTCTCTCTCTCTTTCTCTCTCTTTTTCTCTCTCTTTCTTTCTCTAACTTTCTCTCTGTTTCGCCCTTCTCCCATTTCATTCTCTCTTTTAACCCTCTCTCACCCTTTGAGATCCCTGCTTGCACTGTAGATAGCAATATTTTTCCCAAGCCTTATCTCCCATTTTATGTCTCCCAATCTGCCCTCACTTTCTCTCCCCTTGATTCTGTCTCGCGGGTAATTCCCTCATCTGCTGACTTGCTTAAATTTCCTGGGAGAGAGAGATGAATTTAATTCTCCAGTTGTCGAGTGCTTGTGGCTTATGGGGTGAAGGCGGACGTCCAAGGCCTTGTTCCACGATTAGAGTGGTGCATACATACAATACATTTTCAAGATGAAGTAATGGTCGTAATGCGTAGGACGTCCGCTTTCCTATATGATATGTATCATATACATACATGCACATCCACATATTATGTACATACATGCAATGTGATCCATGGAACACTGCCATCCACATTGTACACTGGAGAAAGTGTAAGGAATCATCTTATTATAATTTGCTTATCAAGCAGTGCTGGGAGGAAAATAAAGTGTCTCGGATCCGCTTTGCTCTCTCTCTCTTTCTCTCAAATTCTCTCATTCTCTCTCTTTCTCTTTCTTTCTCTCTTTCTCTCTCTTTCTCTCTAATTTTCTCTCTTTCTCTTTAATTTTCTCTCTTTCTCTTTAATTTTCTCTCTTTCTCTCTAATTTTCTCTCTTTCTCTCTAATTTTCTCTCTACTTTTCTCTCTTTCTCTCTAATTTTCTCTCTAATTTTCTCTCTTTCTCTCTAATTTTCTCTCTTTCTCTCTAATTTTC